>JARPMJ010002387.1:0-120059 GCA_033366665.1 Phoxinus dragarum
TGAGTCTATATGTAGTTTGTTTTGGATGAACAAGAGTGTGTGGACAACATTTTTTTGATCTCTCGAGTTTTTGACTATAAAAGAATTGGCCATGGACCCATTTAACATTGGAGTCAATGGGCATGTCCGAAAATGTCATTAAAACAACCTTTAACATTAGTTTTCAAAACTGTGCAACTCACCGAGTGATTTGTGATGTTAGTTGATGTTCCAGAAACAAAAAGTGTTGCGAAATACAGTTTCTGTCGTGTTTTATTCGTCATTTTGTAAAATCCCATTGAATTCTGTTGAAGGACTGAGTGCTCGTTAATATAAATGCGCTACCGGAAACGGAAAGGGGGCTGTTTACATTTGGTCGATGTAGTCTCTTTGCTCGCTTCCGTTTCTCATAAGGCTAGCGAGCAGAGCAACTGTGCTCCGGGAGAGTAAGCGAAATAAACAATAATTTTTTTATGAACTTTACCGCAGTTTTTGACCGCACAAATTCTAACCATATTGAAAGACATGACCACTGACCAGTGTAATATGAAGTTGAACTCGACTGTGACCGTGAGTGTCCCGCGAGACATAAACATCGGTTATCGCCATCAAGTGGTCGGGAGTGTGCTAACGTTCAGATTCAAATATTGAGCGGAAGTTACACGGTTGTGAAGTGTCTGAAAAAATAGTTCCACTATAGCAAAATAAACGGATTGGAATCATATATTGCGACGATATATTGTTTATAATCATCAACGAACACCACTAACCACTCAGTGAGTTTAACAGTTTTTTTAAACGAACATTATTGGCTGTTTTAATGACATTTTCGGACATGCCCATTGACTCCAATGTTAAATGGGTCCATGGCCAATTCTATTATAGTCAAAAACTCGAGAGAGGAACCATTGTCAAAAAATGTTGTCCACCACTCTTGTTCATCCAAAACAAACTACAATATAGAATCTCAAGGTGTTAAATACCGGAATTATCCTTTAACAACTCCATGATTCATTTAGTGCTTTTAAGAAATCAATAAAATAAATGTATTTTCATTGCTAAATGATGCATAATTCCCCAAAAATTTTTTTTGAAAAGAGTTATTTACATAATTTTCAGTCTATTTAGAGGTGGCATACAGTAGTGGCCAACAAGGGCTGTCCGCGGGGTGTATTTGTTTTTAATAGCCATACAAGTTCGATTAAACCATCAAAGTATGAGGAGAATGTTTTAGATAATTTTTTTAAAATATATTTTTTAAATAAGGGAAGAACAAAAACACTTAACTTGGTTAAGGAATTTATCTGACAAATTTAGCTAGAGGTTTTATTTTTCATTAAAAAAAAAAAAAAATCAGAAAAAAACAAAAAGCTAAAAAAAAAATGACTACAACATGACCAGTTATTTAATATTCCATTGTTTATGCATCTGTTCACAATTTCTTTTTATAACAGCCAGGCCAAAAATGATGTTGGACAATTTTGCATTTTTCATTGCGTTATCTGAGATCTTTGAAAGAGGGGAAGACCATCAGTGAATAATGACTTAGATTTGGGTCTGATCTTCACTCATGACTTCAGAAGATTTGGAAATGCTGCAAGATTCATATAGACTTGTTATGCTTTTATTGGGTTTTCTTGACTTTTTTTGGACATAAAAATCAACTCATGTATTTGAATTTGAGGTCCGATCACAAGTAAACATATCAATAAGCTCTTATCAGAATTCCCCCCCACTCAGAAAGCCAGCGTAACCAGAGAACGAGTAATTGGCTCTATCAGCGGCGTGATGAAGGTAAGTGTTACAGTCGAGCGCCACACATCTGCTATCTATACTGCCCACTCAGGTTTCATGGCACTTTAGCAATATTGCATTTCCTGTTACATGCCAGCATACGGTTTAATTATAGCAAGCTTCGAATGGGCCTGTCTCTGTTATCACAAATTACATTGGCCATGTATAAACTTTAAATGGAGTCAAATAAGTCTGTATTTCTCATTTTAAAAAAATGTTTTTTTTGGAAATTGGAAATTTTGTGCCCGTAATAATTAAGACTTGTACGACTATTTTACGTTTAAAGGGGTCCTATTATGCTTTTCACCTATTCATCTTTGGTTAGTGTGTAATGTTGCTGTTTGAGCATAAAAAAGATCTGCAAGGTTACAAAGCTCAAAGTCCACTCCAAAGGGAGATATTTTAACAAAATTCACTTATAAAGAACTACAACGAACGGCTCGTTTGGACTACAGCAAAACAAATTCCAGATCTTATGAAGTTATAATGTTCCTCATTTAAATAATCTCCGCCCACGGGATACGCAGAAAAGCGGACCAGGCCTGGATGATCTGCTGCTATGCCAAAGAGAAGCTGTTATTTCCACAACTCATTTGTTTGACCTTCCTAAGGCTGACGAACTTAGAATGGATGCGCTGCAAATTTTACAGTCAAAAGCTTCTCCTGAAATAAGGCAGTTTCCTCTTTGTCGGGACAATCTGTTGTTTATGGATCACGACTTGCGAGTATGCCTTAATGTTCACCGCCCCTAAGGAAAATTAACCATGTTTTGGAGATCGATTAGGCTACTATTTGTACCATAGTTCTCCGACAAATATATATAGGTGATATAATGATTAAATGTTATATGATAAAATCATACCTATAATGTACAAGAAAAACATACCACTCTGAAACGTCCTGTGAAATCCGTTCTGGATGATCCTCTTGTTGGTTAACATTGTCAGGGTCTGAATCGCGGGTTTGAAATTGCCGGCTTCCTTTATATTTCCACTAGAGCAGAGTTTGCGGTTACGGAGGGGCGGGACATTTTCCGAACTAAGCGACTGCCAATCACAACACACTGGGCCAACTAACCAATCACAGCCCATTTCGTATTTCGGAAGGAGGGGCTTCATAGAAACCGGAACTAAACAATGTGTCCGGGCCAGACTGGGGAGAGAGTAGCTGTAATAATGTAAAATATATGAAAAGTAATGTGTTTTTTGAACAATCAAGCATTAAAAGGATATTCTAGTACCTCCATGAAAAGGCATAATAGGAGGACCCATTTAATGTACACCCAGCCATGCAGAGGCGTCAAATGCCCATTCAAACCAGCACATGTCCCATCAGATTTTTGAGTCAAATAGATTTTAAATGCAACTTTCAAATAACAAAAAATAAATATTTTTATATTTGACAGTTAAGTTTCACCATTATTTTAGGTAAAAAATTACCAAAAGTGCCCAAAAGTTATCGCTTTTTGGTGAATTTTGCCATTTGAGGCCAAAATGTGTCATTTAGCTTGCAGAACCAAGATGTTTTTGTTTGCGGGTGGTTGGGGGAATCAGTCAATCAGCCATTTGACAAAATATTCATTTGTTAACACAACCAAAGAGTTTTAGATTTTAATGAGATATGTATTATATAACCATTTCAATCTCAGCCTAGTGTGTTAAAGACTACAGAAAACAGCCCTTTTATTCACATAATGTGCTTCTAACAAACACAGAGATGAGATGCAGTTTATCTTCGCGCCGTCCAATACTGATGGTTCAAATTCATCTACAGAATACATGAAAGACGGACTTTAATGCAGTAATATTCTGGAATAGCGATAGTAAAGGCATTAATAATGAATAATTTCACTTCGGGTCATAATACAAAAGTATGAAATCGGGTTAGAAGATATTGCCGTAAAAAAGCGTAAGTGAAGTTTTGTTATAAATAATGATAGTTAATTTAGCTGAGCTTGCTTTTCCCCCAAAAAAATACAGTGTTGTTAAAAAGTCAATTGTGCTGCTTTCACTCTAAAAACTCCTGGGTTATTTCTTCAACCCATTTTCAGTATTATTTGTGTTGGGTTAAAATTATGGGTTATTTTTTCAGAGAGTAACCATTTTCTGGGTTATAGGGCTAATATTTTGACCCAATTTCTGGGTTATTTAAACCCAGATATTGGGGTTGTTCTTTTGACCCAGAAGTTGGGTTATATTAACTACAATGTTGTTGTTTTTTAACCCAACATTTGGGTCAGGTATTTAACCCAGAAGTTGGGTATAGAAATTAGTTGGTCCCTTTTTAACCCAGGAGTTGGGTCAAAAATAACACATTATGGGTTATTTTTGACCCAGGAGTTTTTAGTGTGTTCCTTATGTAGCCAAAAGGGAGGTGCTATCATGTGGACAAAATAACATTTGGTTGTCACGTCTGTGTTTTTTGGTTCACTTGTTTGTCAGCAAAAGTGTGTTATTTTGCGTCATCCATAGACTTTACAGAGTGGCCGCGGCAAAATGATGTGCGTTGAGGTTTTTGCCAAAAGAGAACAGCCCTTTTTCATGACTAGACACCATGTAGCACCAATTTTATTATGCATAGAACTTTTATTAAAAGCTCATCTTGCTAGCAGTGAATTCCTCTTTTAATATCCTTCTCCTCACCATGACTGTTCAGGCCAAATTTCAGAGAGTAGAATTGTTGACAACAATGGTCAATGAATTTGGTTTTCTAACACTGGAAATCTGCAGAAGTACAGAGAGAGACATTTCAGTAAAGGCTGTCTTTGTACTTACGAAGAAGTTTTGAGTTCTGATTTTGAAGTTTTATGCCACACAGATGGAGGTACATTTACATTTATTCATTTAGCAGACGCTTTTATCCAAAGCGACTTACAAATGAGAACAATAGAGCAATTAAACTAACAGTAGGACAACAGTATGTACTGTAAGTGCTATGACCCTTCACAGTTCAATCTAACGCAGTAGCCTACATTATAAGATTAATTATAAGGTAAATTATAAGACTTGTTGAAGAGAAGCACTCGCCACTTTGCAGCAGGGGAGTGTGATTGTAACCAGATCATGGCTGATAATATATCAAAACATGATCAAGTTGCATGGAGCAGTCTGGCGCGGCGCACCCGCTCACCCATGCCAAACGTTTGTGAGACTTACAGGCACAGACACTTCAAGACAGAGCAACCGTCAAGCAGTGCAAACAGGTCGGGGAACTACAGACAGGGATTTATCGTCTGAAGAGATGTTATGTCAAGGTTTTTATTTTTAAAAGACAGGAGCTGTTTTTCAAACCTATAGTAAACTGCCTTGCTCTAAACAGAAAACATCCAATGACTGATTTAATGAAGACTCATTTATTTCAAAACTTGCTAGTTGTTTTTAACTGGGTTATTATCGTTAACTAAAAATAAAAAACATAAAATATTTAAGTTAATTTAAATAAAGCTGAAATAGAATAAAATATAAACATTAGTTGAAAAACTTAAACTAAAAGAAAAACAGAAATTTTGCCTTGGTAATAAACTGAAATAGGTTGAAGCACTAAAATTATTAATTGGAAATGAATAACACTAAAACTTGATATTTCACTTTAGACATGCTACTAACTATAAGTAACTTTGCTCATTAGAGTATTAGTTAGCCTGACTTCGTCATACTCATATTCTACTCTATTCATATTCATATTCTATACTTCCCGACCAAAAAATGTTGTGGGCGGGGTTCAGGCTGGCACCCAGGCTAAGTATTAGTAGACTATCTGCTTAATATTTGCTAACACTTTATTTTGATGGTGCTCCGATAGACATTATACTAAGTAACTTGGCAACTACAAGTCAACTTATTCTCCTAACCCGAACCCTAACACCTAACCACAACCTAACAGTCTATTGTCTACTCACAGTCTACTAATACTCTAAGGCGAGTTAGTGACATGCAGTTACAAAGTTACTTATAGTTAGTAGAATGTCTAAAGTGGACTATCAAAATAAAGTGTAACCGAAATGAAAAATTAAATAACACTGGTTTAAGATAACAATATTGTACTCTATTTGTTCATTGAATTATTTTCATCACAACACGTGTTACGCACATGAATTTGTTCTTAACCTTGTTGTACTCTTAATGAATTTTGAGTATCATATATGAGCCACTTGTAATCTATTTAAGATTAATTAAGATTAAGATTAAATACATACGTAAAATATGTTTATCTTAAGTGTATGGTTTTATCACCAAGATTATGCAATTTTTGGGTGTGCATTTTTCATAAATTGTACACTGTAAAAAAATTTTTTTCAAACTGTAGATTATAGGAGTATGTTCTTTCGACTTGAAAATTCACTTTTAATTCATTGTGTTACTTGCAGTATGTGAAATTTACAAGCCATTTTGGAGTTAAAATACTTTTAAAGTAAATCCTACACCAATTTTTATTGAAGTTATTAAAGGTTGTTAAAACATTCTTACGCAAACATCACACACACAAACGAGTGCTTACACTGGTTAGTGAACGAGACTAAATTATTTGAGAGGGCGGAATCCATTTTCTCAGTACAGTAATGTTGAACGAGTGCAAAGTAATGGATGAGTCCAGCTCATGATTTATTCTGAGAGAAGTCATTAGTGGTAATGCCACAGCTAAGGCGTACAGTACCATGCCTCAGTGTCAGCGTGGGTCCTGCTTAAAAGCATTCTAACAAGATTATATTGCAAACCATTTTGGACCCCATTGTTTTAATCGGCTCTTAGATCAGTGTGACATGGGAATTTACTGGGAAAGCATTTTGAAGGACTTGCTCTGCTAAAACTGAAATTTAGATTTTTTTTTTTTTTTTTAAAGATGCTTCAAACATTTCTTTTCCAAAAAAGGACATTTCGTAGTGATCACAAATGTCAGCCTCCAAAAAAACAAAAAATAAAAGTAATTAAATAAATAAATATAAAACAACATAAAAGTATGGACTACTTTTGGCCACACTTTATGTTAGGTGAATAAAAAAATAAATTGACTTAGTGTTCATATTTGCATTGCAAAACACTTGTGCTGCTACGGAGGTGGGATACGGGTAAGGTTAGGGTTATTGGTCTGGGTAGGTTTAAGGGTGGGTTAAAAGGTAAGGGAAGGCCAACAGTGTAATTATACATGTATTTACAGAAATTAATTAAAGCTGTAATTACATGCAGGTATTTTTTTTTAAATACAATTACAATGTAAAAACATGTACACAATGAGTTAATTGTATCAAAGGATTAATATAAATGTTAGTACATAGTAGTTACAGACACCTAATATAAAGTGGTACCCTACTTTTTTTGCTTTTTTTAATCTATTCCTTTCCGAAAGCCTGCTTGTGATTGAACTAAACGTGGGTGCTTTTCCCATTCAACTATGTAACTCACTGCTTAACCATAGTATGATGCATCGTTGAAACTAACTAGTTGGTCTCATGATTATCTGTGTATAAAGTCCACAGATGATGAAGATTTAAAAAATAAAGGTATTTTAATAAAAACAAAATTTAGATAGTTCACTAGTAGTGTCACAGTGTGTTCTAGTTCAAACACTAAAACAAACAACCGACAATCAAGGCAGAGAAACGAGGAACTTAAATATCCACAGATAATGAGCTAAAAGACTAACAGGTGTGATGATCAAATGAAAATCCAACATGAACAAAGAAAACAGGAAATAATGAGAAGCAAGCTAAAAGTCCATGAAAATGAAACTAAACGAGCAAATGACCGAATATCCCTGACAGTCTAATAGTCTCCCGGAACCGGTTGCACCTCTGTCGTTTGAAACACGATATTTCAACAATATGGGACAGTCGGTAATGACGTCACATTAGGGTGTGGCTGTACTGATGAAGGAGATGAGTAACAAAAATAAGCTGCGTTCCTTCCAATCCAGATGCTGCATCCTACAAAGGGCGCATTCATGACAATTACGTCACTTCGGCAACAAAGGCTGTCCCAATTCGAAGGCTCCTTCAAATGCGTCCTTCGTTGACCCTGAAATGTAGGATACAACAGATGATCCTTTGTGGCCTTGTCTACCCCAGAATTCATTGCGCGCCAGTGACGACAGGATTTTTTTGGGAGAAATTACGCATTACACTTTTAAACACATGTATTGGGTTCCAGCTTACTGAAATATCTAATGATACAAATGTAAAAAATAAATAAAACAAAACGTTAGGCCGTTCAAATCTTACTAAGATGCGATTATATAGTTTATGCTCTTTATTATATACAGAAATGGACCATGGTGAACATATTTAGATGGTTTGTAAACCCTGTTTTGTTTTTAGACAGTTTAATATAACTTTCAAACAAGTCCAGTACAAACGTGACTGTCACTCATCAACAGAAGCTGTCACAGTTGCTAGGCAACAACAATCCTCTGTACTAGAACCGCCCCATTTAACAAAGCTCAGTCCAACCTTCTCTGCCATTGAAAAATGCAGCCTCGAGTCCTTCAAATAACGTCTCTGAATTGGTACACAGCTTATGTCTTTAACTTTGACTAACTAAAACTCAGGAGCAGGAGAATTACATTCAGCCACGTTTAACTAAAGACACACTAGACGATACCAGACAATGAAACGCAGGAAACCGAGGGCTTAAATACAGAGGATAAGGAAGATAAAGAGGATAATTGCCTCTAAACATGTGTTTACTAATTAAGAACCCAGGAGATTAACAAGGAACTATAAAACAGAAGCAAAACAAAACAGATCATACATGTGACAACAAGGTGGTGGAGTAATAATTTATGCTGAAGTATTTAACATTATTATAGTTAATTTACAAAAACTACAGAAAGTCGGTCATTTTTGAATCATGTTAACAGTATGTTGCAGTATTTGGCGTATACACAGTTGACTTACAATGCTTTTGGGAAACGCACCCCTGGTTAGTTAATTTAATTGTACTTTCACTATAGTATAAACATGTATAGAGGTGTGTGTACAAGCTTCTCTTTAACTATAGTATAAACATGTAGGCTTTAGAGGTGTGTGTACAAGCTTCTCTTTAAAGAGTCACAGTGGAACTTGATTGTTAATTTCTCATGAGAACAGACCACAAGCGGTACATTTAAGTAATTAAAAGTGGTTCGTTAAGTATCTCCCACATATTGTGCATCCCAAAGAACACTGCTTTATCTCCCTGTCGACAGGGTCAGGGTGTGTAAACCTGTGTGTGTGTGTCCCTGGGGCAGGAGGAGACGACAGAGACACACTGTTCACATCTTGGGGAAGCTCGGTCACGCTGCCACTTTAAGCTCCACTGAGTATTTTAATAAGAAGAAAATGCATATCTTGAAATATCAGTGGTAATATAAGAGTGTGTGTCTCTGGATGGGCCGCCTGCAATCATTATTCTGTCTCGCATGCACCACTGATGCACATCTCATTACCAGAAGCTTAATAATGTGTGCCGTGATGCTCCAGAGCCCTTCTTTCTTTATGAACTGAACCACCACTCATTTCTCAATTGCTGAACATTTGTTCTTTACACTCAGTAGTTACTGAGTATTAAAAGCAGAGCCAACATTAACACTTGCAGTAAACGACTGGGTCAGTAACATTTCTTGCATTATAATAAATGGCTTGTTTTATGGGCTCATATCATGAAGAAATCAAATTTACCTGAAAACAACACATTTCAGAAATATAATTCACAGTTCAAAAGAGTACTTTTTGCATAACACTTTACAATAAGGTTTCATTTGTTAACATTAGTTGACAACAGTAGTCCCACTTATAGACACTCGTCGAGAATATAAAAGATAGTATGGGAGGTCCAGTGCTATCTGAACAACAACCCGTGGACACACAGTTTGTGGAGACCATCCAAGATGCAGTGCCCAACGGGACGGGGAAGAAGACAAGACCGAGTGCAGCGAGTAAACAACCTGCTGAGAAACTCCTCGTCTAATGTTCTGGGCACAGCAGCAAACAAAAGGTAAGACACAAATCAGTCCAAAAACACAGAGGGCCCTATTTTAATGATCTAACACATGGACTACGTTTACATGCAGCCAATAACCCGTTCAAAACCGGGATATTAGCAATAACCCAGTCGCGCACGTCCATGTAAACACCGGCAAAAACCCGGATATGCTCATATCTCGGTTTTTAAAAACCGGGATATTATACCTGGGGTAGCCTACCCCTTTTCTAACCCGAATATTTGGTCTTGTAAACGCGTTTCGGCATATCCCCATCAAAATGTGTGTTCTGCGCATGTTCTATTCGCAAGGAATCTTGGTCTTTTGAGTAGAGACGGCGCATAAAAACCCCCCGCGTGCAGTATAGCGGAAGTAAACAAGTCGAGGTTAATATGGCGAGACGCAGCACCACACTTTTGGAGCGAGGAGGAGACCAATTTCTTTATATGTGTGGCACAGCTCCAGCTACATTTCCCATCTCTTGCTCAATTTCTCTCCTTCTATTAGCCTAATAAAGACCACGAGGCACAGTAGTGTCAAGTGCTGCTGGTGGATCAGTACCAGCGCCAAAGCGCAAACGCTATCTGCCCCAAACTATTCATTACCCGCCTGCTGCTGCTGCTGTTGTTGTTGTCTTTGGATACAGGAAGAAGAATCGGAAATGACGCATATTGCGTCTTAATGTTGTCCGTACGTCCAGACGCTAACCGTGCGTCGCCGTTTACATCGGGATATTGGCGACTGATTACACATTCCATGTATACAGGAGTAACTCTCTCTGCTCACGCATGTAAACGGGTTATCCTGAATGTTTCAGAAACCCGAATAGTGACCTTAACCCGACCATAACCCGAATTTTAACAGCTTGTAAACGTAGTCAGTGTCTAAAGCGCAAGTGCACTGAGAGCGTGTCCGAAAAGGTTGTCTAAAAAGGTTGTCCCTATTCTCTCAATGATTAATGGGTGTGTTTTGGGCGTGACGTGCAAGAGAGTCTCATCTCCCATTCCCTTTAAAAGCCAGTTGCGCTCGCACCATGGCAGATTCCCTATTTACATGACGGAGTTTGCAAGCGGAAAGACTGAACACTAGCGAGAAAATGGATCTGTTCGTGCGCGAGGTTAAAGCGCAACCAGACCATCTACAGGACAGTGTACGCGCTTTGTGGACCCGCCTAGGCACACATTACTAACATGCTCTTTAAATAACCCAAAAAAATATTGCGCCATTGACTTTAGACCAGGTTTCAGTTGGCTCAGTCTATTTCTGTTGCCTCAAAATAGCAACACGCCAACAACAATGCGCCTGAACACACCTCGTTTTCAGACCAGCAGCCCATGGGCGCATAAATAGGCGCAAATGCATTTGCTATTTAAACAACGTGGAGCAGGACGTGAAAATTAAAACTGCGTCGAGCTGAAACTAGCAAAAAACACTTGCCACTTACTGTAGCCTGGCGCTGCATTGCACCGAGTGTATGATAGGGCCCTGACTGACACCTGACACCGTGTCCTAACTAGACACGATACGATAAGTAATACGACAAATAATTTTGTAATAATCAGTACAAATCAATCAAACCCCACAGCCAATCAGAACAGCGTGTGGGCGGGTATGATTTTGGGCTGTCCCATACGATGACCAATTGTGGCAATCGTCTTTGAGATTCAAAGACGGTCTTGCGACCAAAGTTAGCCTGCGATCTGTTAGCCTGTTTTCTGACAGTGCCAGAACTTTAGCATGATCTCACAGTGCGTTTGCTTCTACGAACTACTTCTACTGCCTAGTCAATAAAAATACAACATGAAATGGCACATTGATCATCACGACATGGCGGTAAAACTTAAAACTTCTTACCTCAAGCTCCATTTGCAAGATTTGCATGCCAAGTTGGCCTCTTTTCCCTAGCCATGACCGCGTCCATATTCTCCTCTTTCGCTTCTCCTCTTTTTTTTCAGCGCACATAAAAACAACTGCCAAAGTGCGATTAATCTTGCTCTATTTGTTCACCACTGGCGAATGCTGATGACGTTTTATTCTTCTATACTAACTTGCGTCGTAGACTACGATTCAATAGGTGTCATCATCGTACAGTCTACATACTTACCTAGATCTATGTCGTACAGTGTGATTTGTGATGATCTTATACGATTGCTGAAACTGCACTGTCTGTAGCAGGCATTAGAGAAGCTTAAGGCAACGTTGAGTTCCCAGGCCACGGGTGGCAGAACATGACAGGACTAGACGCAGACAACAGGGGAAGCCGCTGATACACCCTGAACCGTGACAATGCACACATACAGACTCACAATCTCTTGTTATCTGTCATGTTGGTGCAGACACTACACAACTAATCACAGACTTGGTGCATTCAATTATAGTCATTCCTCTCCCTGACTGTTTCCGAATACACTCTCACACAAACGGCAGCGTGAGAGCTGACTCTTGACAACATGCCAACAGACAACAGGAAAGAAAGGCTTGCGGATGTTTTTGCACAGAATAGGAAAACATAAGAAAAAAAGAGGCGAAAAATGTGGACGAGACAGTGCTTGGGGAGATGTGCAGTTCGATGTTTTCTTTTTGTTGTTGTTGTAGTTCCCATTTCCCAAACCCTTTCCTCTTGCACTGATTGGATGCTGGTCATTGGTGCTCTCTTACACACTTGATGATGGATCGGTTTCATTTGTCAAACAGGCAAAACCCATCATGGCGTCTGTTAAATGCAAGAAATGGATTTTGCAACCGACTTTCCTACTATATTGTGATGGGTTTTACTCGTGATGGAGTAAAACATCTAATGAAAAAGATACAAACAGGACAAGACTTGATTAATTTCATTCATTTTAAGATTTCAAAGAAAAACAAAACAAATAATATAAAACCAGGTAAATGCATAGAATAATTATGTATAAGACCAGCAGCTGTGGTCAGTTGCATAAACTGCTTAGACTAGTCTTAAAAATAAATTAGTCACGTTTTTTTTCTTCTTCTAGTCTGGTTCTAGTTTTTAAAACCAGAAAAATTAGAAAAAACTAGTTTGGTCTAATATGAATCCGATCAAATTAGACTTCTTAACATAGTGGCTACGTTTATTTAACTGGTAGTACCAACATGCATTAGGAAAATAAACAGGGTCATTTTTGATTTCATGCCAAATTTAATTCAAAGAGAGGGTGGAATATGGTCATATTCTACATTATGAGGTGTTTGACTAAGATTAAAAGTGGACCTAAGGGGAAAACACTACCAAGCGGGATCATTCTTATGTAGACAATCTTGTGTTAGCATGTCAGGAAGTCATTTAGCTGTGGATCCAAAGCGACTGCATGGCATTTACTTAATGCCAAGCCCATGAGCAAAGATGCCAACCTTCTGAGGGAGGTAAATGCCATTAGCATTACTTTGTCATGGCTACTATTTTTATATACAAATATATTTTTAATGGAAAGCAATATACATCATTTACATTTCTCGGGCCAGTGAGAATCTAGTAAATGTTCTTAATTCACTATGTATTCACAAATAAAAATATACTATTAATTACTAAAACTAATTACATGAATAACTATGAGACCATTTGCTTTCTGGTGAATAGTTATATTGTAGTGTTTTGACATTATTTGTTTATTTTGACTAGGTTTAACGGCCCTTAAAGATACTTTTGGCTTTCTATGACTTTCAGAACATAATATGAGCCTGCTCTTGTTTGGACATGAAAGGAAAATATGGACTTATTTGTGGACTTATCTGTTCTCTGTGGCTGTCAGCAATCAGGTGCAGGTATACTCTACGTTATGGGGACAAAATGTCCCCACAAAGATGGCAATATCAGAAATCCTTGTCCAGCTTATAAATCATATGATGGGATGTTGTTGTTGATTTTTATCTAAAAATGCAGAAGGTTTTCTGTGAGGGTTGTGCTTAGGGGTAGGTTTAGTGTAAGGGGAGAGAATATACAGTTACAGTATAAAAACCATTATGTCTATGGAATGTCTCCAGATAACATGAAAACCCGTGTGTGTGTGTGTGTGTGTGTGTGTGTGTGTGTGTGTGTGTGTGTGTGTGGGCTTAGGACTGTCACACAGAGCTGTTCCTCAGTACAATTATTTCCACTTTTATGGTAAAAGCAATATTCAGTGTTTATCAGCCGTTTATGCTGTAGCATAATGAGGCATGAAATAGACTTTCCTTTCCTGACCTGTCCCCTGCCAACATGTTCCCAAAGGAATAGCAGCTTGAACAAAAAAAAAAAAAAAAACACAAAGAAAAGTCTACAGTGTAAAATATTTTAGCCCAGTAATACTGAAACCTTTACTTAAAATTTCTTACTGATAGAAAAGTTAAAATTATAGCAGAAATTTCTGTAACAAGTTAAAAGACAAGCATCAAGATTAATTTTTTTTTTAAGCGGTGTGTGTCAATGGACATTAGGCAGCAAATGTATACAATTTACAGAAGGCGATACCAGAATGCAACTAATTAAAACAGCATGTTTTCCTAATATTTGTGTATTTTTATGCTTATTAGTGTCCTGCATCATTAGCTTAGCAACATGCTCTTAAAATCAATTGAGTCGAGTACACTTCACATGAGGAGTGCTATTAGCATGACGCCATTGCAATGTTCAAAATGTAATTTAAGTTTATGAGATCTTCGAAGGTGACGGCAAAGGTTCAATGTGGTTTAATACAGCACCCCTAGGGTTCCTGACTCTATATTAAAGAACGCTTTATAACAAAAAAGGTTACATATAAGGAGAAATGTCAGCATAATACTTTGTGTAACAGGTTTTGATAAAATAGGTTAAAAGGCAAAAATTTAATTCCTAAAATGTAATTAAAATAAGATATGAATTCAAACTATATCCATAAAATTATCCCATGATGGAAAACCCCTAAAAGGTTCTACATATATGAAGCGCCTGACAGAATGCTTTAAGGTTCCAGAACCTCATCTTATAATGCCGAGCACATAGACTTTGAGGATGCGAAATTTCTACGGACACTGCAACGGTCGTGATCAAGTCACACTCTGCAAAGCCTTTTTTATAAACATAAATTCAAAATATAACAAATAATAATATATCAAAAAAGTAAAAATATTAAATCTACTCGACTTTACTCCAAAAAAAAGCTTTTTTTTTTTATTCAGCCAAGGTCAAGACGTGGCTTATCTAACTTAGTACTCTGCTTCTGTGGTGATGAGTGTCAGCGGCAGGTACACTTGCGTGATTGTCATGTCATTGCTCTCTCGGTTGCCTTGGTAACTTAATATCACTCCGCCGCTGCTGAAGACTGTGCTAATAAATACAGGGAACAAAGTATAACTATTGCAATGCGATGAAAGGGTAGTTTGATTTCTAACATTATTCTCTCGACAGACATTTACATCGACAGTCTGGTGTTATAATTTATTTGATTTTGGGGTACTGTGTTGTGGGTAAAACAGTTTTTAAAGGGTTAGTTCGCCCATTTAAGACATGAAGTTGTATGCAATCCTTACCAGCACTATAGTGCATACACACTGACCCACTCTGTGGTCACCTCCCTGGTCAGAGTTCTGGCCGCTGGAAGTGTTTCAAGAAAGTAGTCCTGGTTAGTTTGAGGCCACAAAACTGTGCGTTTTTACGTGAAAAAAAATATTTGCGTTTCAAAGCTTGATTAATTTACATCACAAAAACACTCCATACAAAATTCATACCTCAGTTTTAATCGGCACTATTTTCTTTCCATTTCTATCAATCCGCGCTGCTGTTGATAGCGCGACTCGCTGACAACATGTCTGACTACGAAACTTCTGATGATGAAACCAATTTTAGCACAATGTCAGATGGAACAGATGATGATGAAAGTAATTTTAGCACAACGCCAAAGGGATACCTTTATGAATCGGAGTATACCGATGCCGAACTTCAGCAGATGGAGATAGGTACAGCAAAACTCTTTAAAAATTATTTTTCCTCCTTGGTTGGGTATGTAATCGTCTTCACTGAAGTGAGCACAGCACTGCACTGCACTGCACACACGAAAATCCTTGATTCTGGATATTTTAGCTCCCGCAGAGTAGCCGATGGCAACCAGCCAAAGCTGTCTCATAGCTATATCCGAAACAGGAAAACGATGGAATCTGAATGGTGATCCCGGCACATTCTTGTGGTCACAACCTGGGAATTTACAAGTTCGCACCATTGTTAATGTTCTACTTTTTATGTCGTTGCCATTCGATTGTGTAAACACTATGGAACAGCTGATCGGAACGTGCGCACTGTTGACGTTGACAGCAGCGCGGATTGATAGAAATGGAAAGAAAATAGTGCCGATTAAAACTGAGTGTAAATTTTTAATGTAAATCAATCAAGCTTTGAAACACAAATAATTTTTTCACGTAAAAACGCACAGTTTTGAGGCCCCGGAAACTAACCAGGTTTACTTTCTTGAAAAACTTCCAGCGGCCAGAACTCTGACCAGGGAGGTGACCACAGAGTGGGTCAGTGTGTATGCACTATAGTGCTGGTAAGGATTGCATACAACTTCATGTCTTAAATGGGTGAACTAACCCTTTGATGGCAGGCTAGCAGTTACCGTTGACTCGCTCTAGCCTAGCACCGGCGAACTGTAAGGACTGGAAGCAAATTTTTGGAAACTGTCTCCACTGATGAATAACAACCAGGCTAACTTGAAAATGAGGTCCGATGTCTAAAATCCTGAACCACCCCTTTAATTTTAAGTGTGATTTCGAAGTCTTACTTCAAATCCAACAAAACACTCAACATTTGAGCTACAGTTATTTCCTTATTCCATAGTAATTTGGGACGGGATTAGGATCTGTATAAATTTACTAAAATGGTAGTGTCTACTGTCTGGATGAGGGGTTATGGAAAGTTATAGATGCATTTATTTTAGGGTGTCTGTGATACACTGTTATTACCGGTGAAACTCGAAAAAATTTGAATATCGTGCAAAAGTTCATTTATTTCAGTAATTCAACTTAAAAGGTGAAACTAAAGATTTTAAGAAGAACGCTATGCAAACATACTAGTTTAATTTAATTTGAAACTGCTCCGGCAGTGGGGAAGATGCGTGAACATTGATTTACATTGTTTTAATTGTCTACACAAATATGGACTACAATCTACATGCCTATATTCAAGCATTTCATGTTTAAACAACATTTTTACAGCAGATTTAGTTCACAAATAACTGATAGTCGAAACCTAAATATGATTTTCATGTAAAATAATAAAGTAACAGTGGCAGTTTTAGACCACGGTAACTTTTTTAGGTGAAGGTATAGTTCACCTTAAAATTTTTATTATGTCATCATTTACTCACCCTCATGTCATTCCAAATATGACTTTATGACTTGAAGATATTTTGAGAAATGGCTTATTTTTTTCACTTTTTTTTTATTCATACAATTCAATGAATGGCACCAAATCAATGGGCACCAAAACTGTTTAGTTACCAACAATCTTCAAAATATCTTCTTATGCCAACAGAAGAAACGTATACAGGTTTGGAACAACCTGAGAGTAATGAGTTGGGTAAACTATCCCTTTAACATATTTCAGGATTATCGGAAGTCATTTTTTTGGGGTGGTAATGCATCACTCTACAATCTCTACACGTGAATTAAAATGATTTCAAGTTAATTTATTTATTTGACAAGTAATCTTGTAGTGTAGGGTGATAATGAGCAGTGATTACATAAAACACTTATAATATCTAGGTACTTTTCTGCATCTGTAAACTTGACACATATATAACGCAAAACAAATTGATAAACAAAAAATCCACTGCATCATTTTACAAATGGGCCTAACACAAAACAGCTTAGGAAAATTATCTCTATATCATGCATGCTCAATTTATAAAAGCAAAACTAAACCATTATTTTGTAGCCTACATCTGTTCTCTGAAAGCGGACTCTTTGCAAAGTTTGCAAATTGTTTTATATGTTGTTTAAAAACAGACATAATGCTGTATAGGTATTGGATATATTAATATTATTTCTCACAATACGTGAACATGACTAAAAATTTATTTCACCTGTATTTTTTCTCGGGTCTCTCCTTATGCTGAAGATGTGAAACACTGTCTCTCAGTTACTCATAATTTATCTTTGGCTGCATTATAATGACTTCATAATTTGTAACATGATCAAAGATTGCGTATGAGGACGTGTTCTGAGAAATTAGCTATTAAGAAATTGCATTTTAACTGAACGAAATGACTTAAAGATTAGCCATTTTGTTTTGCTTAACGAAATTCAGTCATCAAATCAAGTCAGTAAAATGATCTGATCTATCATCTGCTGCGCATAAGTAAGTTACACACAACACAACTTGTCTAAGAGAGCTTATTTATGCAGACTATAAGTGAATTGCTTAATATTCTGCGTTTTAAAACTGAGCGAAACGCAGACAGGGTGAACGAATCATTCATGAACGGCCATCACTACTCGCGCGTCGTGGTTTCTCGTCTCTCGATTGGTCAGAGTAATTCCTCTTCGCAGAGTTTAAAAGGCACAATAAATTACTCTGTTCATCACTACCACCACAGGAAAAACTGCACATTACACCCAGTTTCAGAAAAAAGTTCTCTCTCTCTCTCTCTCTCTGTGTGTGTGTGTGTGTGTGTGTGTGTGTGTGTGTGTGTGTGTGTGTGTGTGTGTGTGTGTGTGTGTGTGTGTGTGTGTGTGTGTGTGTGTGTGTGTGTAAAACACTTGTATACTGTATTATATTTACATTTTTCAAGTGTAAAGTCTTAGATTCTTTCATTCATGATTTTTCTTTATTAAAGATTTGAAAAATTATTCCTTTTTTAAATTTTTTTTTGCCCATTTAAAAAATAGATTTACAAACTCACCACACAGTAATTGTCAATAACTAATTTATTGAAAACATTTGTTTTGTTTAGAGAAAAAATGACGCAATGAACTTGCAAAAGAACATTTTTGCAAACATCTTATGTTTGCTTTAGGTCCTAAAGGGTTAAACAGGAGCAGTCAGAGTAATGATGAGGAGATGATTATATAATAACAGTGTCTCTTTCCTTTTTACCCAGGAAACAGTGAGGGACAGGAAGGATGCTGGGAAATGTATTTTCTTATGAGATGACTGGACTGTTAAAGACGGGCAGACGGAGAGGATAGGCGACACTTATTTGGACAGGATTAAATTTCTCAGAGGAGTAAGTGAAAAAAAAAATATATATAAAAAATTTAAATAAACAGTAGGCCATTTATCTCCTTATGGAAAACTAGTCCTGTCCAAATAGGGCTGTATATAGCGGAGAACAAACCTGTGCTTAGTCACACTATCTGATCCATGTCAAACTTAATAAAGACACCCCCTGGCTGTAAAGATATGCTGTGTATTCACTTCCCAATTTCTAATTAAAAGGACAGTTTCCCCAAAATGAATATTTACTCTGCCTCATGTTGTTCCAATAGCAAATTATGTTCTTTTCAAGGGAGCAAGCTGCTCTTTTTCATAGAAAGACAGTGGATGCTAATTTATTGTCAAACTCCAAAGAGACCATGTTTACTTTAATTAGTGCATATGACTCATGCACTATTTCCACCAGTCTTCCGAGTTCAATGCTGAGCTGTAAACATTTTAGTCTATCTGAAATCACATCAGTCTGGGGTTTTTTTCAACCAACCTTCTGGGTGGTAACCCGGATGCGCGGCCATTATGGAGGCACTCAGATGTAAACAACAGCATGGATTGCACTGTTTATGTACTACTTAACACATTGATACACTAATAAACAATGGAAAAAACACGTGGAAGCTGCGAAATCATATAGAGAAGGACTTAGTAAGCAGGAAAGAGTGCGAAATTTTGACAAACTAAAGTTAATATGTGGTAAAGATCCGAACGAGCTAACGTTAGCTTCTCTAGCCCTTACTGCAATTCTTCGTTCTATCACTTATCCCGACATAGACTAAGTTCAGATTGTCAGTCCAAAAAAGCACAACTGTTTCAAGCTACATGCATATGTGGTTTGAAATCCTATTCAAATCACATATCAGGACATCAGCTTTAGTAACGCTCTGATCGGATTTCTTGTGGTATGTGACTCTCACGCCACGTAAAATGTAAACGTCAGACGTTGTTATAGGGAACATGCTAAAAGTTGCTGCCGAAACAATGCTGTGTTGTTGCAAAGTCCCGGACGAGCAGAAAATTATTATTTTTGAAACCGGCGCAGACAACAGCGCGGAAAAAAAGCTGTACATACTAGCCTCCTACAGGTCTGCCTCTCAAGACGCAGTAGTCCAGCGCGGCGGATACACATTTCTATGTTGTAAAATTTAAATGAGACAACATCTCTATTGCAAATGCAAACCCCTCCATCAACACCTCATTGCCAAAGAGCTGCATGGACACACACATCAGATCTGAATAGTTGCGATACACAGTGTGGACATCATTTTGGATCTCTTCTCTTTAACGTTTGACAGTCTATAGAACTTGAAAAGTTTTTTCCCGGTGCGAGCGATTAGTACAGACCAAAACTCGACCATTTTTCAGCAGCAATAATCAGCCAAATTTGCGAGTCCGTTCAGTTCAGTGGCATTGTTTACGCTCAGTGCCTCCAAAATGGCCGACTTCCGGATTGATGACGTGTAGTGAAAACCCTCTATACACATTATTCAAACTAGAGTTTGCTCAAAAAGATAGGGGTGATGCACAATGGGCCTCATTTATGAAACTAACGTAGAAAGCGCAGATTTGAACACAGGAATCATCTTACGACAGGGTTCACGTGTGATTCATGAAATATTTGTATGCTGCCAATCCCATTGTATAAATGACCTCTAGTTTACCAGTTAACATTAGGTCTGCACATACATTACAGATTTTTAAATCTTAACTTAACTAATTTTTCTATTGCTTTTAATCAGTGTTGGGTGTAACGCGTTACAAAGTAACGCGTTACTGTAATAATATTACTTTTTTCAGTAACTAGTAGTGTAAGGCATTACTCGTCTGAAAATAGTAATATTATTACAGTTTTCCCGAGCTAGTTACTTGCGTTACATTTGCCAGTAGCACCATCACACACAAGGCACACAACACAGAGAAGGGAAGGGGAGGAGGGCGTGAATGTAACAGTGATTGGTCTGGGTTTGGCACGAGGTATTATTTACCATCACCGATTGGTCGACACCCGGCAGTCAGCCGCAGAGCGACATCCTCAAAGACAGATGGGGGAAAATGGAAGCGTCAACAACGGCAAGCTGAGGAAGGTTCCCAGCAACAGAAAGCTAGTTTCGACGGGTGGAGATTCAGTAATTATTTTGAATATGTTCAACGGAAGGAAAATAACTTGACGGTGAAGTGCACACTCTGCCCGGGGAGAAAGCTGCTCTCCACCGCTTCCGACAGCACGGACACATCAAGCTCGTTGCGAAGCGACAGAGTGACATGAATGAGCAGCCCCACAAGCAGCAAAAAGTTTAGACTTGTTATCCCATACGGAAATGTAATATATGTACATATATGAAATATACATATATGAAATATATCCACATATATAAAATATATACCATATATATGCCCGTATATAAAACCTATTAGAAAATGGAATAATTGACATATAAAACCAGCCCATATATTTTATGTATGTATAATAGTTTTTTTTTTTTTTACATACATGTCACATATATATAATTATCAGTTTTCAAATATAATTTGTGTAGTATTTGTTTTGTTTTTATGAGCTGGTCAAGAAGAGGTAAAATAATAATAAATAATACATTTTATTTATAAAAGATTCGAAAATGAAATGTGGATATGTAGACTTGATCTGTAGACTTGAAATAAATAGTTAAATAGTAAATAGTTTGGCATATATAATAATAATTTAACATTTCCGTATGGGATAAATTGACAATCAAATTTATTGATTGTTTGCACCAGACGGTGTTTGTTAAACATTGAGTAAATTAATACTTGTTTTTTGTACTTGATTGCACAAGGACAGTTGTTTGTAGTTATTTGTGCTAGACAGTGCCAGTCTGTTGTTGGCGTAATAAAGACCCTTAAGAACACTCCTCCTTTGTATGTTCTCCCTCCATCTGATGCGTCTCAGGCAATTATAAAGTAATTAAGAAAAAAAATTTAACTAGTAATATAACTAGTTACTTTCTCCAGGGAGTAATAAAGTAATGTAAGGCATTACTATTTTTGAGAGTAATATGTAATATATTACTTTTTTGAGTAACTAGCCCCAACACTGCTTTTAATGTCCCTTGATGATTAATTTTTTGCATTTGACTTCTGTTGGTCATGTTAATTTGACATTTTTTGTTATAGCCTACTTTGTTCCTGATTTTATTTGGAAATTTAAATGTTTTATTATGATGTTTAAATTGATATTATTGTCTTTTTATTTTTTTTATCTATTACTATGGTTTGCATTATAATATTTAAAGATGTCCAGTAGCGTTGTGTGTGAATGCACCTCCAAAGGAAACTGTTTCTCCCTGAAACTTTATGCATTGCACAACTACACTTTAAAGGTTAACGTGTAGCTAGGCATCTTGTAATCGACATCAATTAAAAATAGAAATCTTAAATACCATAACATGACGTCCCCCAGAAATGTGGCTGCAGCATGTTGCTATCAGCACAGTACTTGAAAGTGCGTTGAGGGCTCTTGTGCGATGGGCTGGGCTGGGGTTAACGCTGACATGTATGCACTTAGCACTCATACCCACCCACAAATTAACCACAAGATCATTCTTCAGCACAATGGTAACCACAAACATTTAACATAAGTGTTTAATGCTGTTGTGTTTAACATTTATAAAAGTTTAACAATTCTTTACAAAAAAAAAAAAAAAAAAAAAACTTAATTTCATCATTTTCTCTCCATATCTCCTTATTTTTACTTTGCAGCCAAACACATATTTAAAGCTGCATTATTGTAATATTGACAGCTATCGGTTGAAATGGGTACTGCAGTCCAAAGTCAAAAATATAGGTGGTTGTTCTACCCCGTCCCCCACTATTGACAAAGGAAGGTATGGAGACTTATATACTGTAAGTTGATGAGTGATTTAGCCGTATTTTGGTATCCTCCCGTTCCTAGAGATTTTAGATGGAAGCAGAGGCTTTTTAAGAAACGTCAGGTAGAATCTGTGATCTCTGACCCAGTTTTGGTGCTGCGTTTTTCGCCAACTGGCAACCCGGGGGGTGTCGAAATACTATTGGGTAAATTTGGCAGTGGGCGGGATCACACAGACCCAACCTGATCTCACTGCAATTCTCACTCGATAAATAAAGCGTAAGATAAAGCGTTGTCGGGATAAATTTTGGTTTTCGCGTATCTACCCCGAAGTGATACAATTCTGTATCAAAATTAAGGCCAGACAAGTAGTTTAAGGCTTGGTTTGTAGGGAATTAGAAACCTGCGCACATATATTCAAATGCGCATAACTATAGAATTAATTCTTAATGCGCACGTGAGCGCCATCAGCGTTTCTCACAGGTTTGCGTTTAAAGTCTGTGTAGAGAGAACGGTGTTGTCTTAGCGGCCTCTAATTTAATAACTAATGATCGTTGCGACGGAAGTGAATCAATCAAAACTAACTTAGCTGGAAAATATCTTTATTCAAGAACCGCTATAAACCCAAAACAATCTGTTACCTTAAATTATCAGTTTATCTCTGTAAAGCCACTTTGAAACGATCTACATTGTTAAAAGCGCTATATAAATGAAGATGACTTGACTCGTACAAATTCATTCATTTTTTGCTATTTCTTACATATTTTACGAGTTGCCCAATTCGTATGATTGACCTACACCTGACCCCGCCCCTAAACCTACCTATCAGGGTTTAGACAAATCGTGCGAATTAGCCACCTTTTACTCACTCACGAATTGGTCGTGAGATACAGAAGCGTTGACAAAAACAGACAATCCGACACGGAACGCAAATTTCAAAGTTAAATATCTGGCTGTAGCATTGTTTTTTTGGAGAAACGTTTATGTAAACTTAGCATGTTTCCTAAATATCTGCAAACATATGGTATTTTTATCCTTTAGTACAGTAAAAAAGAAAATACATACAGTACCTTTAAGTGGTAGCTCCTCTGAATTTATTTTCTGCAGGTATAAAAAGCTAGAAAGTGTAAATGGTAACGACATACCACTCACTTTGACTGAAAAAGTAAGTATGCCTTCCAATTATGACCCAAACTAATTCAAATTGAAAATTTCAGTTCTCCTCTGTTCACAGTAATGGCTGACCTTTCTTGGAAACATCAAGATATTATTTTAAGGGTTGAGAACAGTGTTTTACCAGAATAAATGAAGGCCACTCTTTCCTTTCTGCAGGCACATGTCTCATTTTGTTCTCCTGTTATCCCTGTGGAGCCCAGGCATCTTGCCTCAATAAAAACATGGCTTTGTCTTCATTTATTGTAATGGTCATTTAATTAAACTCAGCAGGGAGGGATGAACTGGCACTGTAAAATGCATCATAACTCCATATTAAGCAGGAGGAGCTTTTCCCTTAATGCCATAATTAGAGACATGGGATCTAGAATTAGGGCTAGGGATGCTCTATTAATATTTCAGTGTATATATATGCCACTATATGCATTTGAGACTAATTAATTCAATTTTTTTAAGGTTTTCACAATATATTTTCACTGCAGTTTAAAGAATAATCCTGATTACACTTTATTTTGATAGTCCATTTTAGACATTCTAATAATTACACAAACTGAGTAGTAATCATAAGTAAAAAAAAATATTATAACTTTTCAACTACATGTCAACCTACAACCTCTAGTGAGCAAAGCAAATGCAAACTGTGAATAAAATAACAATAACTCTCAAAACAAAGATGTCCATTTGATGACAATGCTTAAATTGTAAAGATAATGATTAATTTAACGTCTTTAAAGTTGAAGACGCAGGCAGTGGTCAGTAAAGGCTAGAACCAGAGTGATATTATGAAATCTATACTAGTCGTTAGTGACTAACGTCGTTTTTACACTATAAACTGTGAGTGAGTAAGAAACACAAGTTTTGCAACCGTAATGAGTGTGCCAGATTATGACTTGATAGAAGATCAAACCGTGAGAAGCTAGACTTACTAAGTGCTTTCTAAGTAGTATATTTTATAATTTATTCATTTAAATTTATCATTATTAATTAAGGGAGGTGAGGAGGAGGGAGTACAGGAGAACAATTAATGACTTTATGGTCTGGAGCGACACACAACCATCTCCACCTTAACATCTCAAAAACGGTTGGAGATGGTTGTGGATTTTAGGAGGTACAAGAAGGGTCAAAGCCGACTTTATATCTTAAGGAGGGGAGAGGTCATTCAACATCTGTCGTCCCCTACTGTGCAATGTCTACTAGGGGTGGGCAAAGAGTACCCGAGTACTCGTTCGTGACAGCGACGATCGATCATTAAAATGATGATCGCCCTGAAATAAAAAAATATATTTCTCTTTTTTTCTTATTGTTTATTGCAGCATTTGGGGCGGTTCCTGAGGTCTGATTGGTTAGCGTTAGACAGCACGCCTTCCAGACCGGCGAAATACAGTGAAAACTGGATTTGAAAGCGCGCACTGGAGTGACGCCTGGAATCACTTTGATCATTAAATGCAGTTAGTGCAAGATGTGTAGCGCCAATCTATATGCACAGCGTTATAATGAGAACACAATATTAATATAATGTTGTAAATTCTCGGTGCTTTAGATCCCCGAGTATCAGCACTATTAGGAAAGAGCACATCCAGAGTTTCCCTTTCAAACCATTGATTGTAAAAAAAACTAGCTTGCTCAAGTTCACATGCGCATTCGAGTCCTTTTGGGCAGATGTAATGTTACGTTTATGTTGAGTATCTAGGATATCTGATTATTGATCTAATAGTAGTTAGCCTGGTTGACACCAGACCCTTCAGTTGAACTGAGAGTGGGTCTGGGAAGGTTCATTCACAGCCCATTTACAAAGGGGCGTCACCAACGGACGTCGCTCAAATGCCTCTAGGCGCAATTGGAAAGAACCTAAAACCAATCAGAGCGATCGTCAGCGAGTAAAGCCCACCTCAACGTTTGTGATTGGTGCCTCGATTTGGAAAAATTGGAAATGGGCTTGAATTGGCTCTTGGCCAGACGGACTAGCAAATCTCAAATTTGCCAGAAGTTCGTCAGAGTTTTTCCAGGCTATGTAATAGTAGGATGTGTCATAGGACAGGTTTCAGTTTACTGGACATCATTTACTCTTCTCTTCAGCTTTACCTCAAGCAGCTATTCCTTTTAGATGTTTCTTTTTCGATAACATTGATGCATCATAATCTAGCAGCATTATGTTTTCTAGTCATATGTTCATGCTTTCATGTTATATTTTTATTTGTCAACATAGTTTTCGTAACAGTCTTACAATATTATTCATGACGGACACGCCGTTTAATCCGTTTTTTTGAGACCTATCAATGATCAAAATGCTCTGAGAAATTGACAAAAAAAAAAAAAACATCTCTAATGTCTACCAGACAGTGGTGGCCAGTGCTGTGGAGAGGGTGCCCGTACGGGAGAAAGAAACAGAATCAACAAACTGATTAAGAAGACTGGCTCTGTTGTAGAGACTGAATTCAACACGTCCAGCAGGTGGCGGAGCGAAGAATACTCTCTAAGCGGAGATCAATAATGAACGATTCCTCACATCCACTCCAGGCCCTCGGGTGATTACCAACAGCACCTTCAGTCACACACTAAATCGCACAAAAGTGCAAATCTGAGCGCAGCAAGAAGTCCTTTCTATCGGCGGCTCTCAGATAGTTTAATGTGCTATGATAAACATAATTCGCACATTATTATCTCAGTACGTTAGAGCTCATTTCTTATTTCTTGTTATTTTTATATCGTAGATCAGTACAGAGTCGTAAATGTTTGTTATACTTTTTTTTTGTGTGTGTGTTGAACCTGCTGTGACAATGCAATTTCCTGTAAAGGATCAATAAAATAACAAAAACAAACAAAACAACAATTATTCATCAGAAAAAAACAGGTAGCTAATGAAGTGACGATAAAATTTGGGTAATATGATCAAATTATGTGTTAAGGAGTTTAACAGCTGCATTTTGTTTATGGAGCCTGCAGGACATCGCGACAGCAATGCATCATTACAGTAAACTAGTCTTGAAGGCATGAATGCATGAACTAACTTTTTAGCAACAGCAACAAAACAGTACAATGACAAACTCGCTTAAATAGGCGCTTTGAAATCAAATCTTCCTCCATCGTCTTGTCAGTCAAGAGTGAGGCGAAATGGGATAAGTGAGGTGAAATCTGACTTCTGATCTGAGCTGCTCTTGTTCGGCTCACGCTGAATTAAGCAGATGCATTCAGTTTTTAACTGTAGTGTCTGTTCTCCAACTGAGCTAACTGCACATAGGTGATGGCTGAGGAGATTCCCCCTTCTATGTAAAGCGCTTTGAGTGCAGAGAAAAGCTCTATATAAAAGTAATGAATTATCAATTATTATTATGATGTTATGATGAACTATATGCCTTTCTCCACTGACGTTCTGATTTGTTCAAAGCAATTATAATGATTGTTAGAAGGCACACTGAGATAGTGAACGTGAACATAGTTTGTATAACATTAGCAACACATTATTAGCTGTTTGATAAGCAAGAGGCATGAAGGCATGAAGAATTTTTCACAGAAAAAAACTTTTAAATGTCATTATGGTGATCAAAGATGAGTTTTAAAGGGCACCTATTATGACATTTAAAATGTTCCTAATGTTGTTTAGGGAGTCCCCAACAACAGTTTTAAGTGCATGCAATGACAAAAAACACTTTTGTTGTCGTATAATATGCATTTATTTTTACCTGATTTGCTCACCGACTCCCAAATGATTCGTTTAACGACTAATTTTTCTAAACCCCTCCTTTGCGCGACGCTAATCTGCGGTGATTGGTCAGATGACCCAGCAGTGTTTACAGAGATAATACTTATTGTTTAACACGCAATGATGCTTTTATCAATTAAATTGTATTATAATAATGATTATAGTCCACTGCTTTGTAGTTTGTAGTAAAAAACTAAAAATAAGATAAAGAATTTAATGTTATGTTAGCGAGCATATAGAGCCCAGAGTTCATATTGTAAAAGCACAATCAGTCTTTGTTTGCGTTAGCCCGATGCATAAACATAACGTTTAAAAAAAAAAAAAAAAATGCAGTTACGTTACTACGAGGTATTACTCTATTCTTTAAGACAACTCCGAAAACAACGACAAACACTTCACATATCTCAATACAATTGTCATTGAAGACCTAGAAGCTAAACGGTGCTTACACAAACAAAATAATTATTAAGCATGCTACATAAAACATAAAAGCAACAATTATTAATAACACTTATAGGTTGTGATACGGAGGAGGAAGCTGATGCAAATACACTTGGAACTGAACCTTCCTTCAATATCAGCCGGCTCCCGAATCCAAGTTTGATTGCATTTAAGTTGGTAAAGCAATCGTCTTCAAAATGGCGCGAACAAAGCACAAGGCTCGGACTATACTTCTGTGGTATAGTTGTTAGGGGTGTCCATGGTTAACCGATTAACCGATTAACCGTTAAAAATTGCGTCACCGAGTGAAACATTTTGCTCGGTTAAGTGGCGTCAATGGCGTGCATTGAATTTAGTTGTAATACATTTTTGCACCACCAGAGACCACCCGAGCGCTCCCAGACATTTGTTACGTGCACAAGAAGTAGTCATGACCAGTTTTCTATGAAGCGGGCAAAGAAAAGCACAGCGTGGGAGCACTCGTAGTTATTCAGCGCTAGAGCTGATTTTTACACTTAAAAAGGTCAAGAATTCACACCTGAACACCTCAGTTGCCGCTACTAAACTGTGCTAAGATCTGATTGGACGAGCCACATCTGAAAATAGCTGATGTAATCACACCTGTGTAGTGAAGTATACAGTGATACTCAGGTGTAACTCACACTTGGGTTCGTTCGAGATGCGTGTAAGTTCACTAGCTGGAAACTCTTCTCGATGTTTTGCCCTTGCTGTTATCTTTACTGGACCATCCAAACTCCAGCATCTGGAGCGGCACATGTAACAGCACGCGCGTGTGTGTGTGTGGGCTTCAAACGCAGAGCGCAGGTTTATCGCCTCATCCTTTGATTCCGTCTGATTTATTTTCATGAATGACTGCAGGCGAAACCTCACTCATATAATAACTGCTCTGTCCTTACCACTGCGTTTTATTTCTATAAATTAATTTTGTTTGAAATGTGGTCCAACCAGTTATTAAAGGTGTTAAAAATGAACTACCCCTTTCTCGTGTGTCTGTATCTCGGGGTTGCGGCGCGCACACTATGGTGCTGCAACCCGATCACACTATGCGTCTCTATAGCACGCAGTGTGTATATAGTGTAATTTATTATAAGCGAAAATGAGTTTTTACGTGCATAGGATACGCATGGGTTGGTTAGGGTAGGTTTAGTAGTGGTGTGGGGTGCGTGTGTATTATACGTTTGGGTAGAATTAGTGGTGTGGGTGCGTGTGTATTACACGCAATGAAGTGCGTATCAAATGCACGCGAAAACTACGTATCACATGCACGTAAAAACTCATTTTCGCGTATAAATTGCACGATAAACATATTGCGTGCTATAGAGACGCATTTACTGGTTAACCGAGTATTAACCGCTAAGGGCCTCGGTTAACGGTTAATGAAAAACTTGAAAACGTGCACCCCTAATAGTTGTATATATGAATTGTTGCCACTTAGTCTTCAAATGCTCCTCCTTGGGCAGATGAAAAAAGTTTGCTTTTGAGTCGCACTTCAGAACACAGCGTCTCGTCGCCCTGATATTTTCCCTGGCCTTGGAGCGCAATAAGTGGGCGTATCGTATTCAAATAACTTGACAAGTTGACGTCATCTAGTCAGAGAAAAAGCTTCGGTCTTCTAACGATTCATAAAAATGACTCCGAGTCGACTCTTACTTTTGAAAGACAATAACTTTATATACGGTGCACTTTCATATTTCAAACTTTGCAGGATGTTTTTGTTCACTTAGATCTATGTTACACACTACATGAAAGGTAAATTTCAAAATTCCATAATAGGTGCCCTTTAAGGGATATAATTATTGACTACAGGGGGACTTAAGTGTACTGCTAAGTGTTTTTCAAACTTACTTCCGGTCACGTGAACACGTGTGGGTATTTGGACAGGCCCAGACTTTCCCTATCTTCCAGTGGGCGTGAATAAGCTGCACTATGGGCCAGACTCTGTGCCATGTCCCGCTTTGCGAGCCTAGGCAAGCCCTAGAAAGAAATAATAAAAGGGAATGTGAATCACGTGCAAGAGGCTATGTTTTAAGAGGCCTGGTTAAACATTCAAACTACACGCATAGATTGGAAAACAGATGACAACACAGTGAGGACAAAAGTAGCGGGGAGTGATGGGAAGAGAAACAGATTCTAGTTCTACAGTGTCAAAAGGCAAAGTAGGGGGGGAAAACGCTGAAATATGCAATGCTACTTTCATCTATTTGGAGTACAGGTTTACTATGCACACGGGGTTATTAAGAGGATAGCAAAGTGAAAGCACCCCCCACCCCCTCCTTTAAAGGTTCTCTTGTACTCCAGCTTTTATGGCGCCATCCAAATTACGCCTGCTCTACCAAGCATGTCTGAGCTACGTAACTCAAACTCGTTATTAAAAGTCTGCCGAGAGTCACCTGCCGCACAGAGAGTGCATAAGTTCGAGATTGTCACCGTGGAAACGTGAGATAGCAAGCACCTGTTCCTTCCCTGGAGAGGGGCGACCAAGCCCTTTCCTCCAGGGAAAGAGAGACGAACCCTTGGAGTGTCATCGCCTGCCAGATTAAACTGAACACAAAGAGCCACATTTGATACACCGCCATCAAGCTCTTGCTCAGACAAACGATGTCAACAAACCATCAAACAGTTGGAAAGTTGTATGGTGTTGTTATTAATGCTACACTAGGCCACAAACATACTATGCAAACATGTGGATGCTTGGCCAACACATTGGAAGCACATGATGCTGTTTGTTTTAGTTTGGTGGTAATATACTTTCAGTTATTTTCAAATGTGGCATTGAAACAGATGAACTTTACCTTACACTGGAAGATGTTTGCCTGCATGGTCAAATGGTAATTGCAATGCCAAGGTCAATAGTGCAATTGCCAGGTAACACACATACTGATACACTGCATTCCTTGAATGCTGAATGTGTAATGGACAGTTAACATCATGGACCTGATCACGACATCCAAACCAGGAATATGGTTAACATTCAAATCACTATAAAACTAGACAAAACCAGGACTCATTAAATATTTCATGTTATTGAACACAAAATCATATTTTTGTGGCAAGCTACATCACAGTGACATTTTTTCTCTCCCATCATTCAAAGATAATTGAGAGCAGAGAATTGTTTGGGTAAAATGATGTAAAAGCCGGCTATTCGGCCCAACTTCCGGTTTCCAAATAGCCGGTAAAGGACGCGCGTGTTCAAGTCTTTCCAGCGTCTCAAAGGAATTTTGGTTAAATAAGACACATGTTCTCATATGCAATTATCTCGTTTTAATCTGACTCCATGAATTAAAAAAGGTTCAATGTGCAATAAGGTTATGTTTACACTTAAAATAGTTACATGTAATGATAATTTAAACCATTTGTACCCAGCATAAATGTAAAATGTTACCTGAGAGAGAGAGAGAAATAGAGAGAGAGAGAGAAATAGAGAGACAAAGGCAGAGCCTCTGTCTCAGTTCAGCATCCAAAGCAAAGAGACAGAAGAACATTTGCAATCAAGTTTTGTCATCTCCTCTGACCATGTGACTAACACCTAGGTGTGAGATATTCAAACCGACCAATCAGACCATCACCATCTCCCCCATTGTCCAAAAGCTTTGGCCTAATAGGCCCACATCAGTCTTAGCATTGCTGTACTGGAAATGTCTGAGAGAAAAGCAAGTGTCTTTGTTGCGTTGAAATAATCTTGGATTATTTCCAACCTTACAATGGTGAATGGGAATAAAATGTATGTTTTTGCTGTTGTTTGTGTGGGCCACACAAGTAGCTGATATAGCACTCAGTGTTATCGACTGAAATCACACCATCTGTAACATTATAGGCTAGTTCTGTTTAGTTTCAGTTGTATTTTTGTATTTCAAACATTAATGCATCACATACTTTAGCATATTTTCTTATTGTTTAATAACAAACCACTGCCGGCCTGTTATGGACAGAAAAGCCAATGATTCCTACATATGAGAGCATAGCTTGTGTCTCAAGTCAATGTGCAATGCTGTTTTTAGTTCTGTGGTCCAACATATTAGCAAATTCAACAATTTAAAATGAGATTTTTTTCCCATCAGAAATTCATTGAATCATGACAAGTGAGTGTTGTGTTAAAGACTGGAATGAGGTGGTTTCTGGTTTCGAGGGAAGGTACATGACGGTAAAAAAATTAGATAGGAGGAAAAATTATATTTCAATGACTTTGGGTTCTTTTGCAAAACTTTTGTTTTCCGAGGAACATCCGCTCGCTAAATGTTCCCCCTTTCCCCCCCAAGAAAAACAGAGGGATGAAAAACGATTTCAGTGCTTTTGCGAGTGAACGCACGCAAATTCTCAGGGAACCCAAAAAGCATTGAAATATATACATGTTTTTTTTTCACATGACCATTGTTGTTTTACATCACCATGTCCCCTTAGGGGCTTCATAGTTTTGTGATGTCAGCTGAATAAAAATTTGTTTCAGAGATGGCAAAATGATAAAAAAAAAATAATAATAATTCCCAAAGTAACATGCCCAACAAGACCAGGGTATGTGCATTAAGAAGAAGTCCATTTTAATTTCATGCCAACTCATGTGCAGTGCTTCACAAGCATAAACATCACAAATAACAAGCTAATAAATGCTGGCTATTAGTTCTGTTCCAGGAAATGATCAGGCATGATTACGTTGCATGTCTATGTTTGTCATTTTAATATTATGCGAGGATCCGCAGGCCTCTCACAAACAGATGTTTTTGATTGTTTATGCAAATCTTTAGCTTCAGCACCTTGAGTAGATGTAAGGTCCTGTTTTACTGCGGTCTATCCTCACGGCCTGAATAATAAGCAGTTTTGCGAATACTTTAATACAGTCTTCAATGTGAAACTGGGTATATGTGATAGACCTATAATCAGTTTACCAGATAATGTAATCTAGTAGTGGTTATGAAGTGTCATTAGCTTTACGCACCTCTCTAAACCTAAAAATCACTGGACTGGAGAAAAAAAGATCAGTGCAAGACCTTTAATTCAACAGGGCATCCCGAGAAAAAAGTTAATCTATGTCCAGTCAACAAATGTAAATATAAAACCAAATAACTCATAAAAAAGTGGATATTGCCAAAATTTTACATCAATGAAAAAAATACTTAAATACATGCATGGCAGTATTTTTTATGCAGAAGAAATGAATTAAGCTATAAAAATAACATTAAACAATTACAGTTTGTTCAGACATTATGCCGGTTACTCTGTAATCAGAATTTCGGATTTCATCAGAAAAAAACAAACCCATCCATTGTATAAAAAAAAGGGAAATATGAGTTGTAAATGTTCTTGATTCATGCATCACTGGACAACATTATAGCAACACACCAGCATATATGATTGAGCTGAAGGCGAGCATAACAGGGTTGATCCTTGCAGAATCCAGTCACTGTCCTATCTGACAGAAAAGATGCATGTCACAGCAAACCTCTACAGTTATATATGTATTCATGCAAAGCTAGAGTCAGATCATTGCGTGCCAGTTTTCCAAGAATGTCTCGTCACACATCGGAGTTGAGGCTCAGGTTGGCTAGCCGTGGGTCTGAGTTGATCTCGTATCTGTAATGGTATCCCTCCATATGATCTCTGCACGCGTCTCGGATATTGTAAATCCACTTCTTGATCCCTTTCCTGTTTAGGTAAAGGACCAGGAGGAAAATGACCCCAATGAGGGCCAGAACCATCCCCAAAAACACATATGAGGGCTCCAGAGCACGATCCACATCTCCATTGTTGCTCCAGCACGGGAGATGTGGTTGTTCTAGGTGTAAAAGTGGTGCATTTTTCAGTTCTTTTGGGAAAGAACAGGTCAAGTTTAATTTGTCCACCACAAAGTCATGTCTCTCTAACCAAATCAACATGTCCTCGATATCGCAATCACAGCGCCAGGGGTTTCCTGCGAGACTGACGCGCAAATCAGGGATCAAACTGAGCTCCGCCAGGGTCACGTTTAACAGGACTTTTAACGCGTTGTCTCTTAAGTCCAACTCTTTAAGTGTAGGATTCACAAATGTATCATTCCCGAATGAAACAAGGGTGTTGTTCCTCAAATCCAAAACCGTTAAGTCCGACAAATCAGTGAATATGCCCTCCGGAAGGAACACCAGGTCATTATTGGACAAATCAAGATGGGAAACTTTAGATAGGCTGCGTTTGAAAAGATTTGCAAACACACCCATGTAGGAGTGATTGTATAAGGATGTGCTGAGGTTTAAAACCTCAATCTTGTTGTCTTGAGGTAAAGCCTCAACGTTAAACTCTGAAATCCTGTTGTTGCTGAGGTCAAGTAAACGCAGACTTGGCAAGTTTTTAAACACCATAGAGTCCAATTGCTCCATTTGGCTCCCAGACACATAAAGGTGTGTTAAATGCTCCAAAGGCTTAGGGAAAGATTCATTGTTCAGAATCCTTATATTGTTTCCACTGAGGTTAAGTGTGGTGATGTTTTCTGGAAGGGGTTGTGGGATGGAGCTCAAGTTTTGGCTAACACAGTTCACCACTGTGCTTTCGCACGAGCAATGGGCAGGACATAAAGATAAAGATGAGCAGGAACACGTCAGGATGAGTAAAACACAGAGAGTCAGGTTACACATATTCTTTTGTTTCCTCTGAAGTTGAAGCAAACGCAATAATAATCCAACATTGGACATTTTGAAGCGATATAAATCACACTGCGTGAAAGCAATTCTCTCCACAAAGATGAAAGGAACACGCGCACGCGCTTCTCAAACGACCGTTTAACGTAAAGTCTCACATTTTTCTTTGTTCTTTCATTCGGGATGAGCTTCCTTACCTCCTCAGTTCCAGTGCAAAGCAAAAGAGATGCGATGGGTTTAGTCCGTGTGCGTCAAAACCGCACGTTTCTTCAAGTTTCAAATATGTTTCTCTTCTTTTCATGAGTTCCATCAAAAGTAGTGCCCAATCCTACGAGCGATTCCTGTCCAAAACAATGCAGATGTGTTATTAAGGGTCTTGATATGTTAAAAAGGGCACCGTATATCCACAAACCTATAAATGTGTTTTCGCCGCGTTTGTTGAGTTATTCTCGGGGCTCGTCATCTCAGCGTCCCGCAACGCTCGCGCTGCTCGCGGTAAATGATTCTCCCCCGCCGCTCCCTGGATCCACACTGAACGCTATTCACCGGACTGTACCATTACACGCGTACGGGGGGCGTCGAGGACCACACACGTTACCAGCAGCAGAGTTGTGAAGTTTTCCAGCCAGGTGGTACATTCTTTTAGGGGGAATGTAGACTACAAGTAAATAAAAACGTTCTTGGCATAAAACACTATAAACACGCCACGGAGTACATAAATTTAAATACCTAAATATAGATATGATATAACAAATAGACATTGTAATCATAACGGGCAATGTGCTATGTATTTAAAGTCCCCATGAAATAAAAAAAGTTTAATTCATGAAAATAAACTTTTTTTCTTAAAAAGTTTAAAACTTAAAAAGTTTTTTTGGCTTTTAGTGTGATTATGTTAGCATTACTGTTATCTATGAACTAGTGTGCTCTAAAACAATGACAAAATTCACTTTTTTTTTCTTTCTTTTTTTGCAAGATGACATTCTTTTATTGCAGTTGTGAGCAGTAAAATAATATATATTACCTACACGATTACAACGAACGACAGTTTTATACATATAAATGTCACGGGGTGACAAATAATCCCCGGAACTGATTCCACCAGAGAAGTGTTCCCGCCGGGGCACTTTCAGTGTAACACTGTCCCCGGGTCGGTGTGTGTGTCTGTTGTCATGACAACTAAACGGCAGATTGGCAACAGGTGTGGGGACTTCACTCTGAGTGCCTGATTTAAGCCACGCCAGCATTTTGAGAGAATAAAACACAAGTGGAAGAGAAGGCTGGGTGTGTTGTTTTTCTCCTCCGTTGATCTGGAGTGTTCTCCCTCCGTGTGGGCTTGTTGTTTTCTTTGTCTTCCCCCCGTCGATCTGGTGTGGTTCTCTCCCATTGGGAAACGTTTGTGGAGTGTTGCAGCTGAAGGATCATCGTGAAAGAAGAGGAGTGTCGCTTGTGGGATCCGAGGGCGGTTTTGAAGAGTGGAATTCGTTCGCCTGGATTGGAAAAGAGTGAGATGAGTGATTGACAAATTGAATCTCATAAACGCATGTTTTCTACACTAACTTGGATACTGATTTGGAGTGCTTGGATCACGTTGTATACATCGCACTGAGTGAAATATACTGATTCCTTGTCGATCCCTTGCCTCCTCCTTGACCATTGAAAACAGCGAAGTGAAGCCCGCTTGTAGTGGTGAGGAAATTATTCACCACATCTGTCCCAACTCTGACTATCATCGGCTCTTCAGATCGAGACCTCTGGGTGAGTGTTGGCCTTATTTTGCACTTTGAAGAGTGGATTTGTAGTGCTGGAATTGACGTTTCCCATCACGTTGCATGTTTGGAGTTGGACTGTCGTGTGTGTGTGGAAGATTTATATTTTATCGCCGTGCACTCCCCATGTGTCGTGTTGGTCTACCGTTCATCCTAAGAGCCTAGTGAGACCGATTGTAGTCACCTGTTGGATGTCAGAAGGAAAAGCCCCCGTGTGCACACTACACATATTAACTGTTTACCTCTGCTTGAAGTTCTATGCTGTCTGTCCCAGTGGAAGCCCTGCTCCGCTTGTGACTCTGTCTCCTGCCACCCATGTGAGAGCCGTTCACCTCTATTTGAAGTGTTGATTCCGTCTGTTCCAGTGAAAGCCCTGCTCCGCTTGTGACTCTGTCTCCTGCCACCCATGTGAGAGCTGTTCACCTCTATTTTGAGTGTTGATTCCGTCTGTTCCAGTGAAGGCCCGCTCAGCTTGTGACTTAAGTCTGTTGTAGCCCTGAAACCCACTTGTTCGTCACTCACCACTGTGAGTCTGGCACCAGCGCCAGAAGGAAGTGAGCTCCGACCGCCTACCCACCTGGGATATCCACCTGTTCGTTCACTCACCACTGTGAGTCTGGCACCAGCGCCAGAAGGAAGTGAGCCCCGACTGTCTACTCACCTGGGATACCCACCTGTTTGTCCTTTACCGCTGTGAGTCTGGCACCAGCGCCAGAAGGAAGTGAGCTCCGACCGTCTACTCACCTGGGATACCCACCTGTTTGTCCTTTACCGCTGTGAGTCTGGCACCAGCGCCAGAAGGAAGTGAGCCCCGACTGTCTACTCACCTGGGATACCCACCTGTTTGTCCTTTACCCCTGTGAGTCTGGCACCAGCGCCAGAAGGAAGCGAGCCCTGTCCTACCTACTCACCTGCGATACCTACCTGTCCATAAACTTACCACGGTGTTGCCTCGGATTCCTGGGAAGAGGAAGGAAGAAGATTTTAGATAGGATTTTCAAATTGCTTTTAAACATTAAATAAAGTTATTATTCTTTTATTCCTGTCTCCGGCCTCCTCCTTTGACGCGCTCTTTTTTTTTTTTTTTTTTTTTTTTTTTTTTTTTTTTTTTTTTTTTTTTTTTGCTGATGAACAATCAAATAAGGAAAAACAATTGAACAATTACAACAATGAAATTGCATTGGATGACAAAAGGAGGAAGACAGTAAATGCACTTTAAGTATTAAGGACAATGGAAAAATAAAAGAGGTATTAAATTACATTTCACTCAACAAAAAAACTTTTTGTGTTGTTAATTCTTTTCAGTGTCTTAATTAAGTAGTTGAAGTCACACAGAAAATTATTTAATTTGGGTTTTTTTAGAGCAAATTTGCATTTATGAATAAAATATTTTGCCAATAAAATAAATATGTTTCCAATATATTCACAAAATTCACATTTATGGAATGGACCAACGATTTTGATGACATCACTCTGCATTTCTAGCCTGGCACCGCCCTCCTACGTACTTCCGCTCGATTTCATTTCTCTTCAGTACTGCATTTCAGCTTCTCATCAGATTTTCTGTCCAATCAAATGCTCTCTTGAACTGAAGCTCCGCCCCCTACATTATAAATAGACACTGAAGCTGCAGCTGAAATCGATCACTCGTTCACTTCACACATTTACTATAATATGGAATGTAAATATGCTTTCCATTGGAGCGAATTAAGTCTGGTTTCATGTTAGAGTCGCGTGAACCACAGCAGCGCGCACACAGTCATCTCCGGTCCAGAGACACGACAGCACAGAGCGAATCAAATGCACGAGTCAGCGCAGATCAGAAAATATATCGGATTTGAATTCTGCACAGGATGCTATATTTTTAAATCGATATGGTGGAGAATAGGAAGAGAAACGTTTAGAGATTATGAGGACACTGTGGCTTTATTGAGCTCAATGGCTCTGGCAGTGGCCGAGCTATGACATAAATGAAACACTATTGGCTATTTAAAAAAGGGGAGGAGCTGTTCGATATGTCCCGCCCTGTCTTCCTGTTTCACTGGAAATTACGTCACCAAATTGAATAATGCTGCGCGTTTCAAGGCGCTTCAGTGGGCCTTTAATAAGTCTGTACGCTATACGCTTGTTTTTAATAATATAATAAAAAAAAACTTAATAAAATAAAAAAGTATAAGAATAATGATGTTGTAGATTGGGTAACTAAACTAATAGAAACACATTTTGATGTAAAACCTTATAAACACGAGTACTTCTTTTTTTACATAAATTATTTGACAAATAGACATTGTAATCATAACGGGCAATGTGCTATGTATTTAAAGTCCCCATGAAATGAAAAAAAGTTTATTTCATGAAAATAAACTTTTTTTCTTAAAAAGTTTAAAACTTAAAAAGTTTTTTGGCTTGTTGTAGTGTGATTATGTTAACATTACTGTTATCTATGAACTAGTGTGCTCTAAGGCTATGTTTACACGGAAACGATCTGAAGTGAAAACGCAAAAGTGGCGTTGCGTTATCACATTTTTAGTGATTGCATTTAGACGACGTTGCATTTAGATGGCGTTGCGTTTAGACGAGCGTTATGGGGGGGGGGGGGGGGGATATGAGTGCATATGGTGATGCAAAAGTGTGTTAAATTCGATGTAGTGTGCACTCCAGGCGGCTAGGTGGCGATGTGAAGCTGCTGCTTTAACCCTCGGTGTGGTTCGCGTTTCGCTCAAAAATGACAGATTATTATTTTTTTATGTTTTTGTCACTATATTTTAGTTTGATAATGTTTTGGTATTTTCCTGTACTGGCGCATGCCTGTGATGTAAACGCGTACGCGACGCCTTCACTGTCTAGCAGACTTTTGCGTTTTTACCCTTTAGACGGGAACGCGATGGTGGAGCGTTTTTAAGATTTCCACTCTGGAGGGTGGTTTCACTTTTTTGCGTTTTTAAGCCCCAAAAACGCAGTCGCCGTGTAAACGAAAGGCACATCTGATAAAATATTATTACGTTTTCAACAGCGAGCGATCTCGTGTAAACATGGCTTAAAACAATGACAAAATTCACATTTATGGAATGGATCAACGATTTTGATGACATCACTCTGCATTTCAGCTTCTCGTCAGATTTTCTGTCCAATCAAATGCTCTCTAGAATTGAAGCTCCGCCTCCTACATTATAAATAGACACTGAAGCTGCAGCTGAAATCGATCACTCGTTCACTTCACACATTTACTATAATATAAATATGCAATATGTAAATATGCTTTCCATTGGGGCGAATGAAGTCTGGGTTCATGTTAGAGTCGCGTGAACCACCGCAGCGCGCACAGTCAGCTCCGGTCTATATATATATATATATATATATTAAATAAGTCAGTACTGAAGAGGTACTATAAACTCTTCAGTTTCAATGATAGCCTAATAAAAACACAATAAAAGAAAAAATAATGGTAAAAGAATAAAATATATATGAGAATGGTTTCGTTTTAATAATTTTTCATTCTAATCACCACTATTAATACACAATTATTCGTGCAAGAAAGAATTAAAGCAACTGAAAGATTTCCTTCTTTTAAAAAAGCATACCAATTATCTGGTTAACGTGATAGTCATGTGACTCGTGTGGAAGGTATGCCCCTAAGCCCCGCCCACAGCGCCTACGCAAGAGAGGGGACTCCCTTGCCAACTCGCTAGTCCGTCTACAAGCCATGGATGCATATCATACATTTCTTGAGTGCCTCCATAAAATTGTGTTTCACAAGTGCAAGACCGGTTATATACTTCTAAGTCTTTTACATGTCGATTTGTCCTATCACAAATGACAATACAAGGCTGCAAGGAGAATTGTCCAATGAAATGAAAGGATACATGACTAATGGGCCAATCAGAATTCGCTTTACTCCTGTGTGCCTCCGCCTCTAGATCTTACTTAATCGACTAGTATCTTCTCCTGCTGCAACATATTTATTACCGCAATACACCAATCTTTCCTTTAAAGATGTTTCTCTGGATCTGTCGCATAGGGAAAAACACTAACATGGCCTTTTCTTTCATCTAGCGTCAGGTGAGTGAGAGATATATCAGCGCGTTGTCTTTTAAACGGGCTGTCTTTCAATACATAGTTCAGCCCAATATGGTTCATAAAAATGATGATGATGTGTCAGTGACTCAGAACAGAGACTTCGTCACACATCTCATATGTCCTGTTATTGATATTCACGAACTGTCCGTGCTGTAATGAGTTAAATCTTTTCTCCACATATTAAAGCTTGATGAGTGTGTAGCTTGATTGTCCCTGACTGACATTACATGAGAGGTTTGCAGTCTGCAAATGTAAACAAACGCTTTCAACAGACTTATTTTCTCAAATATGTGATTTTAATAGTTTAAAGTATTGAATTTTGGATTTAGGGTCACAAAGTTATTAAATATCCAGAAACTGATGCAAGACTGAAGCCATATTTAGCTGATGGAGGTATTTTGAAGGTGTCAAACTACTGCTCTGCCAAGTGTGGCATGCTGGGGTCTTTCTTCAACTATGTGCACTTTTTATTATTTGCATTAATTAGTTCACATATTTTACTTTTTTTTTTTTTTGGGGTGGTGGTTTGTAATGGTCACATGGAAAGTTATAGAAACTTTGCATTATTTGTCATTGTTTATTAATTTATTTATTTTACTACTTTTCTAATGCCTATTTTGTATAGATTTAATATTTATATATTTATATATATATATATATATATATATATATATATAAAACCAGACCTAATCTTAAAAGCATGACCAATAAAATTAATAATAATTTGTACATACTATGATTATCGCAACAGGGTCCACTGTTGAATATTGTTTGTGGACAAGCTAGCGTGATTAAAAAGTGTTTAAAAAAATCTACATGGCCAAAAGTGTTAATAATTGAAGAAACACACATTTATGTTATGTACAATTTTACTTTATTATATCAGATAAATTAGTATTTTAAAAAACATTTTCAAATGGTGTTGTTTATTCACAAATAAAGGCACAACAGAAGTGCTTTAGTATGATGTAGGGGTTGCACAGACTTGTCGACTTTAAAGGTGCAATTTCTGACAAACTGTTGATATTTTAAATCACCAAAACAAACACGCGCCTACCCAACAGGATCACACCCCGTTCTTGATAGCTCCTCCCCCAACTTCACAAGTACGCTATGGCTGCATCTGAGATCGCATACTCTCTTGAGTAGGTACTTATTTTGAATAAATTGCTTCACAACCATTAAAACAATATGTTCTGTTTAGAACGAGTGTGTGTAGTATGAATGTAATCTGGACTACATTCACCATGATGTCATTATCATGTGACCTACCAGCACCAGTTACTTCGCTTCACTGCCATTCACAAATCCTCTCCCGTGGCCTCATAGGATAGTAAAGTCCATCATGTACACACTTCAGAAGAAGTCAGTCATCCTCTTTTATGAGTACAGTAAATTCAGACATACTACTTTTGCCACATACTGTCTTTCGCCTGTTATATAGTAGGGAAGTATGTGATTTTGAATGCATTATGATGCAACACTGGCACCTCCCACCTCATGAGTGGACACGCCCTTACTGCTATTTGACTACAAGTGTGTTTTCGTACTCTGTCCGATCCACTTTCAACAGCGTTTTTCAGACTACTCTTGCTGCACCTTTAATGCTCTGCCGTGATGCTTTAAGCTTGACATTGATTAGTCGCTGATCATGTGATGTTTGACATTAACAACATGGCCGCCTTGCAGAAGACTACTGGCAAAAGACCTCCAGACTGTTCTGACTTAGTGTGCCATATCTCAACTGATCGGACTTACAGTTTTCGTATAAATTACAATCAAAATGCCAAAAAATCTCATAGATTTGCATTGGCTGTAATACTAATGATGTCCGCAGGACACAAGAGATATTTAAAGTCCATTTTTACGCTCCATTTCCATCAGTTGAAATATAAAAAAGAATAGAAAGGAAAACACTATAATCTCTCATTTACCGTAATCATTCAGCAAATATGGATTTTTATCATTTAAACAAATCTTTAAATATATCTAATTAAATGTAATTTTAGACCCCTTGCAGTCACGCATGATCAACAAACTTTAAACTCTTGGTTTCAAACTATGGTGCACTATATCTATGTCATAGCCTATTCATTTCTTTTTCACCGTATGTTAAATTAGTGTAACTTTGTCTTAGTTATTTGAAAAAAATATATGATTCCCAGTGCGCTCAGACTTACTGGATTACTGTTCACTTCATTTTTTTATAAAAAATTTTTTTTAAACAATTTCTTTATTTGTGAAAAATAGTTTAATAGGATTACAGAATCAAGAAGTTGGCATCTAAAGCATGAGTCTCAAAGTCTGTTTAGATTTTACAGATTTGTTTTTTAAATCTTAAATTTTCTAATAATTTATTTCTAATTTATTAAATATTAAATAAATATATATAGCCATATTTATCAGCCATCTGGCACCCTGCTCTTTAAGATATCCACGTCGGCCATAAAAAAAAAACAATATCAGTCCAACACTAGTTAAAATGACAAATAAATGCATACTCCGCTCCACAAGTTATGTTTTAATACCATCTCAATGCTCAATATCGGGCGAATGCATGTTTTAAACAGTTTATTGTTTAGGTAAGATCTAAACTAATGTGCATTGTAACGCACACACATAGACACACAGTAGCTCGCACATCATGTATAGATCGTGCGAAACAGAAACATTCAGTAACGCAGAAACTTACTATCAATGTTGTCCCGTTATTTATCAAAAAATAGCTTAAAAATCAAAGTTCTGTCATATATTTCTGCTTTTAAAGTACCTAAAACCCACAGCTTTACTATTATACGAGAGACACTGCACAGACAGGTAGATTCATATACGCACGCAATTGTTCTCAACTCCTCTCACTAATGCATTCAAATAAATGTAATCTTACTTGGTGCTACTTTATATGCATCTCATTTAGGACGAGCAGAAATCTGTAAGAAATGTAACGACCCATATACGAAGTAACTGATAAAAATAAGCGGTTATGTAAGAGCAATAGCACTGTGGGCATCGTTCTGTCATATGCCCAAGCTCGTATCTCAGCTCGAGGTTCATGCTTCTCGAGCCAGCATCAAACTTTAGCCTCTAGTTGCAAACTGTGGGATGTTGCAAAGCGTTCCCATCTCTTGTGTGTTTATTATAAACGTCATTAGCGATTAGTCAACGTCAACTTGACTTTAATCACATGCCTATCGACTTCAGAAAAATCTGAGGTCGTTCAACCCCTTGGGTGATGTGCAGCTTAACTTGAATTTTGGTGGGATTGTTGTTGTGGATATTATTAATATTAAGACGTTTCTCTTTTCAGGCTCCTTTTGCAATTATGGAGGCTTAAATGGTGGAGAGTTTTGGGGGGAAGGAGTCTTTCCCCTCAAAGTTGGTGGACTTTTTGGCTGGACAGTACCAAGAACTGAAGGATTTGCCTTTTGTAAAATACGATACACACACTACAGGTTAACTTATTTTTGAGTCGACTGGAATATATTTGTATGCTTTTGTACAGATTTTTTCTTTTTTTTTCTTTGATGCAAATGATTGTTCCAAAGGTTTTGTCGGATGTGTTGCTGAGATGGTGGACTGAGATGAGGTAGATCTTCTCTCTGGGGCCGCTAGGGTGCCGTGGAACCTCAACACACGCACAAGTCTAGCGCCCTGAAATTCACAGCAAGGCTAAACATATTCCCTGTTTTTTCATTCTGTTTTCCTTAATTTATTGCTAGAAAGTGTGAGAAATCTCAAGCTTGTGGGTGTTTTGGATAACTCTGGTGTTGTAACTCCGCTAAAATGAGTCTGGGGAGCCCAGACTGCACACCGAAGTGCCGTTCTGAAAGGCACGCTGATGAAGTGATCGCCGCTTTGACCAGCGGTTCGGAGGGGCGTCTGCGCGGCTTTCTCTCTGTCCACTGTCACAACGCAGCCACCCTGCGGGATGAGTTTGGGCGCACGGCTCTGCACCTCGCTGCCTCTCTGGGGAAACGGGACCTGCTTCAGTGGCTCCTGGACCGTAAACATGCAGACCTGCTGGCGAAGGACAAGGAGTCTGGGTGGACCGCTCTGCACCGCAGCGCCTTCTATGGGCAAATTCACTGCCTTATGACACTCATCAAGGTGAGAACTGGTTCATTAATATGAGTTTTTCAGTAATCAATGCCAATATTAGAGAGATGGGTGACCGAAAAACTCAAAAAAATCAGATTATCGATTAAAAAAAGAAAAATCTGATTATCGTGCAAAAGTTCATTTATTTCAGTAATTTCAACTTAAAAAGTGAAACTAATATATATTATATAGACGCATTACATGCAAAGTGAGATATTTCAAGCCTTTAATTGTTATAATATTATGATTATTATGGTTTACAGCTTATGAAAACCTTTTCACAAAATTCTAATTTGGGGGTTTCACAAACTAAGCCATAATCATCAAAATTATAACAAATAAAGGTTTGAAATATCTCACTATTGCATGTAATGCGTCTATATAATATATTAGTTTCACCTTTTAAGTTAAATTAATGAAATAAATGAACTTTTGCACCATATTCTCATTTTTCGAGTTTCACCTGTATATTTTAAAGGAATTTAATGAAGTTAAAGGGATAGTTCACCCAAAAATGAGAATTGTCTCCATTGCTCACCCTCATGTTGTTCCAAACCTGTATGAGTTTCTTCTGTTCAACAATAAAGATATTTAAAAAATGTTGGTAATCAAGAGTTGATGACACCCATTGACTTCCATAGTATTTTGTTTTTTCCTACTATGGAAGTCAATGGCTACCATCAACTGTTAGATTATCTTTTTTTTTTTTATATATCTTCGTTTGTGTTGAACAGAAGAAATAAACTCATAAAGGTTTAGAACAATATGAGGGTGTTTGTTAAGGATGACAAAATATAAATTTTTGTGTGAACTATACATCTAAATGATGCAGAAAATTGCTAAATTAAATACCAGCTCAACTTTTAAAATAGGAAAAACAAAAATGTGCATTTTCATCCAAAGCTGGTCAATTCGGGAACTGTCACACAAGTAATATAACTCTTCTGTTAATTTAGCCAAGTGTGTATTATTGCTTCATGCCAATAAACTAAAAGATGAGCAAATAATGCCTAATTAACTGGCCTAGGTGATATATTAGTCAATCACAGATAAAAACTCCTGCAGATTTTGAAACCCAGTGGACTGAAACTGCTTTATCTTTTTCTCCCAATTCTATTGGTTTATTGGTTTGCATTGTTGTCTTTCATTGGTTTATGTATCTTTGTGTTCCAGCATGGTGGAGGATGTCCATCCAGGACAAGGAGGGTCTTTCTGTCCTAGACCTCACCATGAAGGACCGCCCAGCTCATGTTGTGTTCCGAAACTCTGGTAATTAAAATGGGTTAAAGGATTAGTTCACTTTCAAAAAATGTTTTGCTGATAATTTACTCACCCTATGTCATTCAAGATATCCATGTCTTTCTTTCTTCAGTCGAAAAGAAATTTAGGTTTTTGAGAAAACATTCCAGGCTTTTTTCTACACAGAATGGACTTCAATGGCAACCATCTATCCCAATGTTCAAAGAAGGTCTCAATGCAGCTTCAAAGTCTCTACACGATCCCAGTCGAGATATAAGGGTCTTATCTAGCGAAACGATCGATTTAAAAAAAAATATATATATATACAGTATATACTTTTTAACCACACATGCCCGTCTTGTACCATCTCTGAGATGCGCCACATATTACGTCATCAAGTTGGAAAGGTCACGGAAAAATTTTTTTTTAAACAAAGATGTCGGACGATTTTGAAGTTGGAGGAGAAAATGTGATGGAGTTTTTCGCCCTTCCCAACCTTAATAAGGGATAAGACCCTTATTTCTCGACTAGGATTGTGTCGAGCATTTGAAGCTGCACTGAGACGGACATATGAACCTTCACGAACATTGGAATATTTGGTTGCCATTGAAGTCCATTAAATGGAGAAAAATCCTGGAATGTTTTCCTCAAAAACCTTAATTTCTTTTCGACTGAAGAAAGAAAGACATGGATATCTTGGATGACATGGGGGTGAGTAAATTATCAGGAAACATTCTTTTGAAAGTGAACTAATCCTTTAATGTCCTTCTTAATATTTATGATTGTAACAGTGTTAATCTAGTATTTATAACAATAAAACCTCAAAATTAAAATTTATTGTTCTCAAATTGTTCCAAACCTGCATGATTCTTTTTTTTTTATTTTTTTTTATCATAGTCAGAACTTTTGAGAAATATGATGCGTTTAAATATTTTTATGCAGTAAAAGCATATAGTAAACAGTGTTTGACATGCTCCAAAAATGACAAATGACAAAACACCACAACAGTATCTGACGCATGGCATCCTGTTATGAGACCTGTCAGAACCAATGGTGTTTGGTTTCATTGATGTCAAAACTGGTGTTTTGCGTCATTCAAACTTGCAGCATAAAAAGTGTAAGTGGAATGATATTTAACAATCTCCTAGTACTCTTTTGGGACGCTTGACGGTCCCTGGTCACTGACTATTTGTATTCAGTTGGGGGGAAAAACAGCAAGAATATTATTCAAAATGAAATATAGGGAACATTTTCAAATGATGGTTTGAATGACACGAGGAGAGAGAGTTTAAAATGTAGAGTTTACTTTTGGCTTAAACCTTAAATCAATAAACCAAAACTTGTCACAACGTCACAATTGCCGGTCCAACACTCTATCAGTTCCCAAAAGCAAATGACAAATGGTACTAATATACACACTAATATACTACAGAAATAGCATTATCCTAACCTTTATCTCTATACCGAAAACTCAGTTGGCCAGGCAGTGATACATCTCTTTATGAATGGTTAAAATATTGGCGTCTGGGATGCCGTGAGCATAAAGATTGTTGTGTACACCATGATTTTTAAAAGTTTAGCTTAAATGTGTGATAAGAATGAATAATGTTCATAAACCACTGTTAAGATGGTATTCCCACTTGAAATGGATTGGAGGCTTGGACCTAGAACAGTATTCAATGCATTAAAACAAGTGGATAACTTGTGTCCTTGTTCTGATCTCATTTCAGACCCTACTGAAGTGTACACTTGGGGAAACAACACAAATTTTAGTCTCGGACATGGAAACCAGGAGAGCAGACACCATCCTGAGATCGTGGACCTGTTTTCAAGGTCTGGGATCTATGTGAAGCAGGTAAATGTTTTTTTAGTTTTTTTTTTAGGTTACACTTTATTTTGATCGTCGACTGGAGTCCATAAACATAATGATAAATAAAATCATAGTTTTAACAGTTTTGTTCATAGTGTGTAGACCGAGATTCCATCACAAACAGCCAGAGTCCCGACTCTGGAAATCTCACAATCTCTCACGATCAAACGTGGCTTTAGAGTAAACAAACATGGTGGACGACGGGAAAGAAGAAATGGCGATAATGTGTTTGGACTGGTTTTTACAGAAAATTCAAGGAGAAATAGATCAAGTTTAGGATGAAGTCGTGTTTTGTTTCCGTCTCCCATCAGCTTGCTTTCTGATTGGATATCGTTTCGTTCCACGTGACAATCTATAGAGTGCATTGCGCGTTTGTCCTCGGGGTTTCTCCCACACAACAGGATCTCTGATCGTAAAAAATCAACTTGTTGGATATTACTATTTGATATCGGTGAGGCCTTAATGTTCTTCTGAGCAGATTCAATCACTGTTAACACACCTCATTAAAATAATCAGTAGAGCCATCAAGATAATCGGGACTTTAGAGAGTTACTTAACATGTACCGGTAGTTGCAAAGTTTCTTATAATTAGTAGAATGTCTAAAGTTAACATCTAAATAAAGTGTTACCTTTTTTTTTTTTACTATTTAAAAAAAAAAAAAATTGGTTTTCTTCTTCAAAAGTTTTCATTAAAGTCGCCATGAAACGCAAGTTGCGATAGAATTTTCTTCCCAACTGCGACGTATATACGAGTGAAAACGGCTTCTGCCTACAAGACAAAATGTAGGCTTGAAACTTGATTTTGTCCATTGGGAATTGATTTTTGTGGTTTGCTATTGGTGGATCTCATGTGAGTGACAGGTTGCCCCGCCCTCCCCGCCAGTAAACGCATCATCAGAGAAGAGATGTCGCTGTAAGAGGGAGAAGTTATTTTGATTAAAGATTTGAGGAGCGTGAATTTAAAAAAAAATTATAATGTGCACTGATATATAATTAATTATAAATACTGCTATAAAAAAAACAAGATTTTGATCTCTTGCTGACTTTAGTCATAATATTTACGATGTGGCCACTCAAACTTCTCTTCATCTTATTACTTCTATTTACAGTAGATGCATTTTTGCTGATGAGGCACATAATGCTATGAAATCCTCAGGGTTTATGCAAACCGGGTCTAGAGATCCCCAGGGTTTATGTGTGACAACAGAGGACGGTAAAAACAGAGGACCTGCTAGTGTTGCCTTGATACCGGGCTTCTCAACAGGGAACTCCTTCATAACAAAGATCTCCAGAGTCCTTGCAAACCATCTGAGGAGACTTAGACCTCTTTGTTTCTCTGTAAATTGTTTTTGAAAAAGCCCTCGAGGATGAAAACTATGTTCCTGCTGATGGAGAGAAGCTCTTTGTGTTTGAACTCGGGCGTTTAGCAGATGTGCATGAGCACTTAGGTGATTGTCACCGCTTTGGCATACTTGACCCTGACAGCTCAACTCATGCCAACATCATGCTTTGAACGGTGTATAAGTTTCCCTTTTTTCCGTGGTCATAGCGGGGACTCATTTGCATTTTGGATGGACAACCAACATGTGCTCATATGTGGATGGGAAATGTGATCCAGTAGTGTTGCATGATCCCATTGTCAGCCTTTCATTTGGTATTTGGGCATTTTTGAAAGGAGAAGAACAAGAAGGTTAAGGGTGCGATCAAAATGAATTTAGTAAGCCAGATCTGTCAATCATTTAGGAGATGGGACACTTCCAGAGATGCTTCTGATCTATGTAAAGACACTTCAGCAACTCCTTTCATTTTTCATTGTTTAGTCTGTTGTGTGTGATTAATTTCTGAAGTGCAGGGCAGTCCTTTAATTTTACAGTGCTCATTGTGATGGCGGATCTTGTTTCCCGACCCTTTCATCAGCTCTCCAATGCCCCCCGAAGCACATTGTGACCTGCCACGCTGTTCTGCAGATGCTTTCAGTTAAATATTAAAATATTCATTCAGGGATAACAGCAGCAGATTAAATAAGCGCTGTGAATGCGTGTGTACGGCAGCGAGGGAGAGCGGGTGCCAGTCAGTTCTTTAGGCGCAGAGTTTGGACACTTTACAGAACATCTCTTGCTTCTGTTTTGGCCTTGAGGAGTGTGTTAAATTAATGATGATGTTGACCCTGGCACCCCTTCCCCGCTGTAGTCGACTCCAAGCCAATCCAGAGCTGGCACGCTCTGTAGAGAAAGGGCAGAGCTGTCATGGCTAAAAGTCAAGCCCTTATGATGAGCAGAACGCAGCAGGTTCATTCATTCTGTAGGCTTCCTATCTCATTTCTTAATCGACCAATAATCTCACCACTGGGAATTTGTCTATCGTGTTTACAGTGGCATCAAAAGTGTATGGTACACTTGGCTAAAAAGATGTCTAAATGTCATATGCATAAATAGCTCAGAAATAGTTCTGAGAAAAAAAAGGCCCTTTTTTTTGCAGTTGCACTTGCTTTGATATTTTTGCAGTGACATTTAACCAGCTTGTCTCAATGGTTGTCTAAAACTGAAGCTACCAAATTAGTCAGTGACTTTGCAGAAAGTGTGTTTGTGAATGAATTTACCTCTTAAGTAACTGACTGACTACCATATCACCATAGCATCTTCATAATAGCAAATTAATACTTTTATTAAGTTGGTGTGATGCATTAAATTGATCAAAAGTGACTGCAAAGACATTTATAATGTTACAAAAGATTTCTATTTCAAACAAACAATGTTTTTATTCAACTTTTTATTAATCAAAGAATCTGAAATAAAAAGGATATCACTGTGGAAATATGAAGCAGCACAACAGTTTTCAACACTGACAATAATAATAAATGTTTCTTGAGCATAATATACTGATTTCTGAAGGATCATGTGACACTGAAGACTGGAGTAATGATGCTGAAACTTCAGCTTTGATCACTGGAATAAATTACATTTTAAAATATATTACAATAGAAAGCAGTTATTTTAAACTAATAATTTCACTATATTACTGTTTTTACTGTATTTTTAATTAAAAAATGAGTCTCAGTGAGCATATAAGATGTCTTCTAAAACATATTCTTACCAACCCCAAACTTTTGAACTGTAGTGTATTCTGGTTTTAAATTGATCAGATGAAGGCATATTAGTGTACAGGATGTTACACAAATGTTACTCATCCTTGATGATGCCTTCTACACTCTTACTAAAAAATCAACCAAGGTAATAAAATGAAAATGACTGAAGAGAACGGTATTGGCCCAAACCCAAATTTCTGGACTTACTGAACCAAAAAAAAAAAAAAAGCTAATTGTCAGGTTGTTTGTTTATTCAATTAAATTAAATTAAATTCTCATTTATTTTGTATAGTGCTTTTCACAAAACATATTGTTTCAAAGCAGCTTTACAGAAAATGTGTGTCTACATTACGATTTAGAGTGATCTGTTTCATTGGTGACTGTGTCCAAAGTTATGTATTCCGAAATGTACATATACAAATCACACATTTAGCTAATAATGTATTGATTTAAACCATGTATTAATTTAAGGCATAAACAGTGAGCTTATTGAAGTAATAATACATGTTTGTTAACAAATTAAATTCATTTTAAATTTAAATTCACTACATTAACTTCTTATTTTACGAAGTTCAATTTTTAATCTTTTGCTGGAAAAAAAAAACAGGCTTGTGCTGCATAAGTGTGGCGTATGAGTTATATCCGAAAGCGGATCATGGCTGCCTGTGCAAACGTGATCTCGAATGATGATGATTGCAATATTGTTGTGTTTCTGTGTCTTTTGAGGTGGTGTTGTGCAAGTTCCACTCGGTCTTCCTGTCCCAGAAGGGTCAGGTGTACACATGTGGACACGGACAGGGCGGGGCGACTTGGACATGGTGATGAACAGACATATCTGGTAAGATGTTTTGGTGTGGGGCAACGCATATATTTCTGCATCTGCTTTCTAAGACTTGCTGTCCATGTTCACATCAAAGGTTCCCCGAATGGTGGAGGGTCTTTTGTCCCATCACTGCTCACAGATTGCAGCGGCCCGAGATCACACTGTGGTTCTGACAGAGGAGGGGTACGTCTACACTTTTGGCTCAACACCCACCATCAGCTGGGTCTGGCACCTCCTCCTGCTTCCAGCCAAGTTCCCAAACAGGTTGGTCAGCCTGGGGCCAGATTTGCAAAACATTCTTATGAATAAAAATCTTCTTAACTGATATTTTCTTCTCATTTTCTTACTTAACCATTTACTCCTAAAATGCCTGCTAAAAACGCCTGTAAAAACCTATGTTATTCTTGGATAATTGTCCTTATCTCATGAGGGTTTACTGAAAAAATACTAAAAATTGTCAATGTCTACCAAAACCTGAATATCTAAGTCTCTGTAGCACTTAGAAACATGAAATAAAATACATTTTGAAGGTAAGAAATCAAGGTTTGATTAAAACATGCTCCCTTAGCACTAACATAACTCAAAAAATTCTCAAAATCATTGGGGAAGAAAAAATATTTTAATTATATATAAATCAATTATATCAGCATGCCAAACACACTGAACAAGGCTTTTGAACAGCACAGACAGACGCGTGGTCACGTGGTCTTTAAAAACTCAACAAGACCCACCTCGTGTGTATTTGAACCTATGACAGTGCGTTACATGCTGCACGTTTCATTAAAAGTATGACGAATACAAAATGCTGCGCTACGCAGCAGCCGGCAAGAGGTTCAGAGTTGTGCAACGCAGTAACCGGCGCTAGATATAATATGTTTCGGCGCGCAGCATCCGGCATAAATGGGTTAAGAGAAAAACACAAGAATATTTTGTACTCCCCAAAAAACGTAAGAACATTCGCAGGAAAAAAAGATAAGATCTTAAGACAACTTAAGAATTCACTTTCTTGAAAATAATTATCTCATTATATAAATTGTACATTTTAAACAAAAAAAGTTACATAGTGTACCATTAAGAAGATTTTTGTGGCTATGCACGACACACTGTATCATACATTTAATAAACTCTAGGTTATTCCATAATTGCATTTTTTTACGTTATTTTCGATTGACGCAGGTCACATCTAAGTCCCTGAAAGGGAGGTCCGTGATTGGTGTTGCAGCCGGCCGGTTCCACACTGTTCTTTGGACCCGAGATGCGGTTTATACCGTAGGATTAAATGGTGGCCAACTTGGTAAGAGGCTCAAGTACCCCAGATATATTTATCACAGAAATAATCAGGGCTGCGTTTATCAAAAGCATTGTGAGCTAAGTTGACGTAGAGACTATTGGTGGCAATGGTTATATGATCTGCTTACGATGCTTTTGGGAAACGCAGCCAGATTGTTTAACTGATCTAACATCTATCAGGTGTTATAGCAATCCTCTGCGTGCAATTTCACCAGAGCATCTGCTTCATTTGCCTATTCCCATATGAATAGTTGTGGTCTTACCATTGTGATACATCCAGGTTACCTGCAGGAGCCCAACGGAGAGAAGTGCGTGACTGTTCCTCGACAGGTGTCCGCTCTGCACCACAAGGATTTGACCATCACTATGGCGGCTGCGAGCAATGGGGCCACTGTGTGTGTGACCGAAAGGGGAGATGTGTACCTGCTGGCAGATTATCAGTGCAAGAAACTGGCCTCCAAGTGAGTGGAGTTCGAGACCAGAGTTTGACAATTATGTTGCCTTAGCGATACAGATTTTGTACAGTTTTTAGATCTTGAAATGTAATTTGCAACAGGCACACATGCAAAAAATGCTTTCTTAATTAGTATTTTTGTTTTGTTTCCAGTCCAAATATCTAAAAATTCTTAAACCAAAATGCGTTTACTAGATAAAAAGAAAGTAATTAAGTAATTTTTGCTTAAAACAAGCAAAATTATCTGCCAATGGGGTAAGAAAAAAATATTTGGTTTCCATTTGAATTAAGATGTTTTTTTCTTGTTTTCTATTCGAATTCAGATTTTTTTTCTTACACCCATTGGCAGATAATTTAGCTTGTTTTAAGCAAAAAATAATTAAATTACTTTCTTTTTATCTTAAAACAAAATAGAATTTATGTCATTTTACTTCTCTAGTAAATGCTTCTTGATTTAATAATTTTTAGATATTTGGACTGGAAACAAAACAAAAATACTAAGTAAGAAAAGCATTTTTTGCAGTGCACTTATCACAAGCTAGGTTTCCATCCACATATTTTTATTGCAAATTTTGAGGTACTAAATTAAAATGATGTAGATGGAAATGGTGATCTTTGTTTGGAAATGTTTTATGCAATATTCCAATTCGAAGTTCAGTTGGATGGAAGTTCAACACTGTCCTTGTGGTGTTCTCCAGACAGATGAACCTGAAAAAAGTGCTAGTGAGCGGTGGTAGTTTGGATCATCGTATTGATTCTCAGCTTCTGCATGATGGTGGAGGAGAGAAGCTGGTGATTCTGGCTTTAGATGAAACTGGAAGGGTGAGTGTTATACGACACTGAACTGAACTTCAATATGCACATCAGAGATGCTAACAGGATCAAAATATACTCAATAATTACTTGTATAAGTTTATGAGATTGGGTTAAAACTTCGGGTATTGGGTTAAAGCCTTAAAAAAAAAATTCTGCCTTCAAATTTTGTCCAAAGGACTTCCGTTAATCAGAATTTGGCAAATGGAAATATCTTGAAATACATTTTTTGCATCCACCAACATGGAAAAATGTTATCTGATCTGGAAGAAGAATAGAGATTTTTGTGGTCTACATAACAGTGACAGCTAATGCTCTGTTTCCTAAAATTATCACCTCAAGTGCAAGAACAACAAAGGTCCTAAGACCAAGCCTTGTGGCACACCATATTTTGCAATAGGTCAGGCAGATTTTCATGTACACAAATCGGTGGCAACAATCAGACAGGTAAGACCTAAACCAAGCTAGTGACTGTACATATTTGCCTACACGATTCCCTAGCCCGTGTAAAATAATTTTTTGATCTGTAGTATCAAAATCAGCACTTTGTTCCAAGGTACTAGCATCAGATGACATAAGTAGTTTGTCTCTCTGTCAAGTTCTTTGTAAAATGCTGTGAGCAATACTTGGCTACTAGAATGGTTGTTGAACCATTCCAGCTACTTATTAAGTGTCCAAGTGCCCCCCCCCCCCCCCTCCCTTCCTATAATGTCTGCTTAACCAAGATGTTCATTCTTGTGGGCCAATATGTGCCTGATAAAAGACTTATCAGCTGCACCAGGCCAGTTAATGGAATGGGATCCAAGTTTTTAGTTATGTTTTCTTATCTATATATTTTTATAAAAAAAATAAAAAACTATAATAAAAGCTTAATCTTATGTCGTCAGTCGTCAAATGTAAAAATTTAATGGAAAATGTAATGGTTGAACTTTTACGAAATTGTTGTTAAAACTGTATGTTTTATGATTTCAGTTAATTATATATGCTTTTTGGTTACTAAAGTTTTATTTAAAACTGAAAAAGTAAAAAGTAAAAAAATTATTTTGAGAAGGTAAAACCGATTTCATAAGGCCCTTGTTATTTTCTTGGGCTCACTTGACTTGAGCCAGTAAGACACCTTTCAACCACTTTAACAACCATTTAGCTGGTATTGTATTAATTCTATTAATTTTCAGTTTATTCTCTGATGTTCTTGCAGGTGTTTTGCTGGCGCTCCACGGGCACGTCAGTGAGGCAGTGTCGCTGGGCTTATGGACGACAGGTCTTCATGTCAGACATCGCCCTGAGTAAGAACAGCATGATGTTTGTAACTCAGGATGGAGAGGGCTTCAGTGGACAGTGGCTGGGACAGTACAAGAAAGCTGTAGACAAAAAAGGTACTGGGAGCATCAGTTTAACTAAATGTGTTTTAAATAAAATGGAAATTTTAAACTAGATATGCTCTGTTGTGTCAGATAACATGGAGGTGTCCGGCCACTCAGACGGAGGAGTTGTCTATGAACGAATCCGACTGGAGAAGCTTCATTACGTCCACAGAGCCGTCAGCATCACCATGGATTCTAACGGACGAAACTTTGGAGTATTGCAAGCCGATCCCAAAACCAGGTGCAGATAATTATGACTACGGTCACAGATGTGTATGACTAAAGACATGTTTGGAATTTTTTAGTCTTTTGATGTCTCTAAATGGTTCCAGTTTCTTTCTGGTCATCAAAGTTGTTTATCGTACAAAGGTAAACAAAAGTTCCTTAACCAAATTTACAGTTTTTCAAGACAAACACCCGAAGTATAAAACATTACACCAATAGACCGATAAATCTTTGCCTAAACACTGTATGGTTTTATTGGACACACACTTTCACTGCCTTATATCAGCAGCAAAAGATATGAAAGCCATTCTCTCCTCCCTTTTAAAAGTTGATAAACCTGTTTATTATGTTATCTTAACTATGTGCGTATGTGGTAATTCTATGGTTAGTTAAAGGTAGGGAAGGCACATTTTTTTCATTAACACTTTTTTTTTATTCTGGTTGAAACTCTTCACATCCTGACAGCAATCAAACAATAGAAGTGTTCTACATATAATAAAAAAAAAAATTGTACCAGAGGTGGAAAGTCATTAATTACAAATACTTTGGTTACAGTACTTGAGTTGATTTTTTAAATTTTTTTCTAATTTTGAATATAATTAAGTTGTGGTACTTTTAATAAACTTGCTTGAATAAAAATAAAGTATTCAACTTCGCTACACTTATTTTTCACCAAAAGTACAAAGTACTTTGAGAAAGGTGCTGATGGAGCAACAGTGGCGTTCAAACCACGCTTTGACATTCAATCACTGGCGCTCGCGTTTTGAATCCGTATCGCAGACGTTTTTAACATTTTAGTGAATGTAAGTGAGCTATGCTCATTATTGATATTTAGATATCAAGAACAATGTAAGTGTCTAAAATGCATGCACACAGTTCAGTTTAATGGTAAAGCTCGCCTTTTTTAACAGTGCAGTTAAACTAAATGTGCAAAGCAAACTTTGCATGGAGCTGAAATAACCTCAACATTAGCAACAACAGTGAAATAAGTTTGCATGATTTATCTGTCAATAAGATGCACATGAAAGTGTAGTTAGTTACTATAGCAACAGTGGGCTCCTGGCACATTTTTCGGTAGAAATAAAAAAGGAGCTGTTTTGTTTGTTTTTTGTCAGTCATGTTTGAAATCACTTCTGTGGTCCCATGTTGCTTCTTAACACAGAGTGAGACAGAAAATATATTATTTTATAAAATTCAATACTGTGAATCGGGCTATGTCGATTAACGTTGCATTATACACATCATTCTTATGAAAATACAGCTCGAGATGGCTTGAAGAACAAAGATAAATCGATATATCATCGCAATCGTGTGTTTGTTGTCTTCATGTTTCATCAGTCAAAACGTCTCTATCTGCATGTTATTCATGGTATAAAGCCATATCTGATTTCCATCTAAGGGATTTCCTGGAATGTCATAAGTTAAAGCAACACTAAGGAAGATTTTTTTACTTTAAAATAATGTTTCCAAAATCGTATCAGTGGTTCATCAAGTCGTAACAGGGTGAAAGGCACTTCTGCCTCCGCTTTGCAGCCCTATATCTGCTATAACCACACTATGTACAGATTTCCGGATCGGGTCGCATTTCTGTAGTTCTAATGAGACATACTAGCCTGGGAAAACCCAGACCACTCTCAGTTGTAACTGAGTAAGGGTCTGGCAAAGCTCCATAGACAATTCATTTCCACAGGGGCGTCACCAACGGACGTCGGATAGATCTAAAACCAATCAGAGCGATGAATGACATGACGTATGCAGAGCGACGGAGAAACATCTCGAGACTCTCAGCAATTCTCTGTTTGTGTTAACGAAAATGACTATTTTAAATCGCTTGAAACAGACGCGATAGCTGATTCGAACGAGTGATGTTGTGATGTTCCACGGCGGCATCCATCTTTGTAATGTACAAAATCTGCGTCACCGTCTCTGCTCTGTCGTCATCGTGTAAAGCCCGCCCCAACGTTTCTGATTGGTGCCGCGATTTCGACGGACTGGAAATGGGTTTCAATGGGCTCTTTGCCAGACCCACTTGCAGAGCAAATCTAAATTTGCCGGAAGTGGTCTGGGTTTTCCCAGGCTAGAGACATACATAAGAAAACTACAAATTTGACTTGCTTTACGTCAAGCGTTACAATAGTCATTATTTCGTTTTTCTTCGTTTCTGATGTCGCAATACATCATACTTTCATGAAATCATGGATCATACTCTACCTTGTCTGTGGACATCGTTCATGTCCAAAGCCGGTGCTGGATAAACAGCGAGTGTGTGTGCGACAGTAGCGCCGGGAGGCTAAATTATTTACGACAGCGGTAATGGACAATTCCGCTTCCAACCTGTAGGGCGACCGCAGAGAAAAAGTTCCTTGGTGTTGCTTTAAATACTTCTATGAATCTAACTTGTGGATTTTCTGCACGAGTGCGCCCTCCGGCTTCAAGTATGAATGAAACAGAAATTGCATCAGAGTGTTTAGCGCTCCATACTGTCTGCTAACATTGCCTCATTTTGTATAAAAATAGAAAAATAATACTAAAGAACTTAGTAGCTTGAGTAGTTTTTCGTCAAACTACTTATTTACTCTTACTTGAGTCATTGCAAAGATGTTGCTTGTAAAGTGGTGCAGTAAACTGTACAAAAAAAAACTTTTTTATATGTCTACACCAGTGTAAGAATGCAAACTCAAGAACCATTAATGGAACCAAATTTTATGAAAATCATTCAGTCCCTGTATTTTGTTCTGAATCTTAATAATGTCTCGTTATACATTTCACCTAGTGCTGCACGAATAGGGTGAATAAATGTAATTACGATTAAAACATTTTTTTTTAATAAAAAATAATCAAATAAAAAAATAATTTTTAATTGTAATTTTAAAATGTGATTGAATAATAATTAGTAAATATAAAAATTACTAAATAAAAACAAAATAAGAAAGATTACTAATGTGATTTCACTGTGATATAAAGAAAAATAACGTAATTTATTTTACAATACAAATTCAAATTTGCAATACTAATATTTATCTTAATTTTCAAAACATTAAACCATCATTTTGATGGAAAACCGCAGGGCGTCCTGCAGATGTTGATGACGGCGGATCACCCTTTGTGATTTAATAACTGCACTAAGCCATATTGCGAAATTGCTTTTATTTAGTTTAATCATGCAGCCCTACATTCACTTTTCTTCTCCCTTCTTCAGCTTGTATGAAGTTCCCACCACTTCTGGGTCCACATTCTCCCAGCACTTCCAGCGCCTCCTGTCCGAGGCCGATGAGACCGACAGCATCCATGACGTGACCCTGCAGGCTGGCGATCGCACCTTTGCAGCGCACAAATACATTCTGTCCATGCGCTCGGACTTCTTCCGGAAACTTCTCCTCCCCGAGGGCTGCAAAGAGGGAGATGGAGAGGTGAAGAAAGGGGAAGATGCAGTGGGCTGTGATCTGCTGGTTCTGGAGAAGGTTCCTCCTGAGATGCTGGAGCACGCGCTGCACTTCATCTACACAGACTCCTGTGAGATGCTGGTGCATGGGACCCGGCCCATCATGCCCCGCTCCAGCCCGAGCTCCGATCCCGAACCGCAGCAACAGCTCATCCACAGTCTCCAGGCTTTGGGTCTGGAGAACCGTTCTGCTCTGGAGGTGTACCGCTCTCTGCCTGCGCAGACTTGTGAGGAAGCAGACAAGCCCAAGGGTAAAAGCACTAAGTCTGGGAAAAAAGCCAAGAACGGAAATATTGGTCCACCTGGACAAAACCCTGTGAAGATGCTGCAGGGAGTCGCCAAAAAACTGGGCTTGGGGAGTCTCTCCGCACGGTGAGACACTTTTTGTAGTGTATTTTAGCGTAAAGGTCACCTACAATGTCAATCAAGGTGTCTTGCTCCAAAAATAGTCATAATTTGCTTTAACAAGGCAGATAGTCAGCCTATATGCAAACTATATGAAGGATTCGTGCAATGCTGCCTTATAATTTGGTCAAAACAAGGTATCTTAAAGGATAATTCCGGTATTTAACACCTTGAGTCTATATTGTAGTTTGTTTTGGATGAACAAGAGTGGTGGACAACATTTTTTTGACAATGGTTCCTCTCTCGTTGTTTTAATGACATTTTCGGACATGCCCATTGACTCCAATGTTAAATGGGTCCATGGCCAATTCTTATATAGTCAAAAACTCGAGAGAGGAACCATTGTCAAAAAAAATTTGTCCACCACTCTTGTTCATCCAAAACAAACTACAATATAGACTCAAGGTGTTAAATACCGGAATTATCCTTTAAGTGGAAGCATGTTTAAGTTTAAATAAGTATCCACTAATTGATATTTGCTTCCATTTTCAAATTCAACTGCACAAATCACTATGACAAGTATTACAACCGGACCAATAGAAACTGACGAATCATATTTAACGTTTCGTTTTGACAAGCGTATAATATGCATCGTTTTCACGCACATTCAGGATAATGTTTTGTTGATTTGTCATGTGTATGTTTTTATATATATATAAATGATAGGCTATTGCTGTAATCAATAACTGTATTTTATGTTTGACTAGGCTTGACGGAGTGAAATTTGAAAATGGGAAGATCAGTGTGGCGCAGAAGAAGACGGGCAACAAGCTACGACTCAACCAGAAAAAATGGTGTGTGTTGTTCCTTTGAGAAACATCAGTCGATGTCATACACTCTCTGGTTGGCTGTGAATACAGATCTTCTCATTGTGTGTCCTCAGCTTGTGTTTTCTGTGATGTCACACTGCGCTCTGAAGATGGGAAAGAGTTTCCCTGTCACAAATGCGTGTTGTGCGCTCGGCTGGGTGAGACCAAATGTTTTATTTCACACTTGTGTCCACTGCCGTAGACTTTATTCAAAATGATTCAGATGCCATATTAAATCTGACTCAAATGAAAATGAAGCTGTGAGTGTTGGAAGGTGAAGAAGTCTCTGACATTGTGTGCATGATTACTAACCGTTTAGCCGGTGAAGCATTGAAAATATGTCTTTAAATCATTTTTTTTCATTGAACAGGAAAATCATAAACTTAGCTAAGTATATGTCTGACCTACACCGCCTAATTTTAATTTTTGTAAAATAAATACACTACCGTTGAAAGCTTGGAAATTAATACTTCAGCAAGGATGCATTAAATTGATCATTTATAACATTTATAATGTTGCAAAATAATTATATTTCAAATAATCATTGCTATTCATCAAAGAATCTTGAAAAAAAATATGAAGCAGCACAACTGTTTTCTACATTGATAATAATAATCAGAAAAGTTTCTTGAGCTGCAAATTAGCATATTAGAATAATATCTGAAGGCTCATGTGACACTGATGCTTAGTAATGATGACAGGAATAACTTTATATTTGACAATATTCACACAGAAAACTTAACAATTGTACTTTATTATTTATTAAATAAATGCAGCCTTGGTGAGCAGAAGAGACTTCTTAAAAAAAAATAAAAATGTAACTTATCAATCTCACACTTTTGAATGGTAGTGCATATCTGTGTACTCTGACTAAACTCAAGTGACATTTATATGTGATTTCTGGCGTTTCACATTAAAATTATGTCATCATTAACACTTCTTGTGGAAGCAAAGAGATTTTAAGCTGATAGTGGAGAGGAACTGGAACAGTTGAGCTCTAAAAATTACTGGAAAACCGAAAGCTACCTCGTAACTCGTTCATTTTTTTTGGTGAGAAACAGACTGGAATTTAAATTCCATGCTGAAGATCCTTAATTTTATGGTTGAAACTTGAAAGTCCACATTCGCTTTCATTCAGCAGCTTGAACATAACTAAATGCTTAATTTTCAGGTGAACTATTCCTGTCCTGTGGTTATCATATTTTAATATAGATGCACTATTTAATTTTCAGAGTACTTCAACAGTATGTTGGGCAGCCCCTGGATAGAGGTACGATTGAACAACATGAAGCATCTTTAGTCTCTCTGAACTGGACATTATTATAATGTAATCTCTTCTGCCCTCTTCAGGCCACCAGCTGCACTGCGCTCGAAATGCCCACCACCTCTGATGTCCTGCAGGTCATTCTGGAGTACATCTACACAGACGAGTCTCCACCGTCAGAGGTTTCAGCCCAGACGTTGTGCTTTGCTGTCATATATCCTGCTGTGTCTTCCTCTCCCCTGTGTAATCCGCATCTCGTCTCTCTGTGCATCTCAGAGTCTGTGAACGTGGAGTTTGTGTGTAACGTGCTTGTGGTGGCTGATCAGCTGTTGATCACTCGGCTGAAGGAGATCTGCGAGGTCGCCATCACTGAGAACTGTAAGTCTCTCTTTCAGTGTTGGGGAAAGTTGTTCATCTTCAGATGTTTTGTTGTAAATCTAAAAGTAATGCATTAATGTTGTAGCCATTTAAGTACATTTATTTGGTTTCATATTTTAGTTACATTTTTATGATATTATTTGTTTTGTTTTAATTTAATCTATTTATTAAAATGGGATGCGTCATAAAGGGCGTGGAAATGGATTGAATACAATATGTCAGGAGATATGGAGTGGGTCGGAGACGATTTTTAAACCATTTCATACGTTTGTTTGAAGTTTTTTTATAATTTGTACCTTAATTTCAATCGATGTTTTTTAATTAATTATCTGGATTTGAATAAATAAGAAAACAAACAACGCTTGGTGGAATGAAGTGCGTAGCAAAACACAAGCCCACTATCATACTTTTCAAGTTACTTGAAGAAAGTAATCAGATAATGAGATTATTAGTATGAGATTGGGCTTGTGTTATGTAAATAAAAAGTTCCATGACTAAAATACAAGACCGTAGATGGAGAGAAAACATAGTTCTGGGAAAGTTTAGAGATGAAGCAATAGCTTCCAAGAACGACTGCCCCTTTAAATGTGAAGAGCATGGAAATTAACTATAACTATTAAGCTTTTATCTTTCAATTGACTTGATTTTTGTTATTATTAAATCGTATATAACATACTATACATAGTCTAAAATTCTTGCAGTGCAAAATTGACACCGAAATGAGATGTTTTCGTCCGGTAATCTTCTTGATTGCTGGACTCGTCCTGTAAATATCTGGTGTAATCTGAGTGTTGTATTGTGTGCAGTGACGCTGAAGAACGCAGCAGAGTTGCTGGAGTTCGCCACCGTGTTCAACGCTGATCAGCTCAAGCTCTCCTGTCTGCAGTTCATCGTCCTCAACATGGCGGCGATGCTGGAGTCCAAGTAAGATGGAGAATCTTAAACCCCCAGAGATGCTTTACTACGGTGACCGGCAGGGTTTAGATTTATCGGGGTCATGACATAACTTGTGGGAGTGTGAGAATATTTTTCGTGGCCACAAGATAATTTTGATGAGGTAATGACAAATCTTAACTATCTTAAACTAAATTCCTAAAACATGATAGCTTGCAAGTATGTCCTTAGTTTACTCTTAGCCTTAAATTATATTTAAGCAATAAGGTACAAGAGGTCAAAATATATCATCATCATATTGCCCAGCACTACAATTATTAGTTTTGGCTCAGTACATTTTTTTTTCCGAAGAAGACTCTCATTCTCACCAGGCTGCATTTATTTGATCAAATATTGTGAAATATTATAACAACTTAAAATGATAATTTTCTATTTTAAAATATTTTGAAATGTAATTTATTTCTGTAATGCGAAGCTGAATTTTCAGCACCATTACTCTAGTCTTCAGTGTCACATGATCCTTCAGAAATCATTTTAATATGACGATTTGCTGCTCGAGTAATATTTTCAATATTTTCAAACTATTATCAATGTTGAAAACCGTTGTGCTGCTTCATATTTTTGTGAAAACCATGATGCATTTTAATTTTCATGATTCTTTGGTAAATAGAAAGTAAAAAAAAAAAACAGCATTTATTTGAAATATAAATCTTTTACAGGTGAAACTCGAAAAATTTGAATACCGTGAAGTTCATTTATTTCAGTAATTCAACTTAAAAGGTGAAACTAATATATTATATAGACTCATTACATGGAAAGTGAAATATTTCCAGCCTTTATTTGTTATAGTTTTGATGGTTATGACTTAGTTTATATTTTTCGAGTTTCACCTGTATCAGTGCAAGCCCCAAATTAAAATATTGTGAAAAGGTTTTCATAAGCTGTAAGCCATAATCATCAAAATTATAACAAATAAAGGCTTGAAATATCTCACTTTGCATGTAATGACTCTATAGAATATATTAGATTCGCCTTTTAAGTTGAATTACTGAAATAAATTAACATTTTCACGATATTCAAATTTTTCGAGTTTCACCTGTATAACATTACAAATGTCTTTTATCTTGCTGAATGACAGAATTAATTTATTTAACAAAAAATCATACTGACCCCAAACTTTTGAACAGTAGTGAATGAACAGATGTTCATGGTTCTGTCTCTCAGATCGCTGGATATCCTGAGCGATGACGTCCTCCGGGATCTAACATCTGCGTACAGGAGGATGGTAAGTTTTAAATTATCGTTCTTATCGTGTTCATTAAAGCTTTGCTCAGAGATCCTGACAGCGAACTCCTCCATCAGATCCCAGCCATGCAGAGACGCCTCATTACACCGTACGCCGACGCTCCTGATCTCAGCGCCTATGAGGACGGAGACTGGGACTCTGCAGTGGACTGTAAGAGCGACTCTGAAGCCGATCACTCCAGGTGTGAAATCTGCCCTGCTCAAACTCTGTAACCTGGATATGAAGGACTGTCCATCTGTAATGCCTGGTTCAGATTACACGATTTTGGCCCGATTCGTTTGACGTAGGGTGTCTTGGGGATTCGTAAACGACAACGGGTGACGGGACGCAAGATTTGATCGTTTCATCTCGTATAGTGTGTGTCATAGTGGGCGGCAACCTACGTTGCGTCTGCGATGCTTCACGACAAAAAGACTAGCATATTTGATTTTTTTTTTGGTCCGCCACGACGAGAGTGAGTGAGTGAGCGAGCGAGAGAGAGTGTGTGCTAGTGAGTGTGTGTGTGCTGGGTGACCACCTGGCTATATTGCTCTGTTGCAGGTCAGACCTGATTTCGCGGGACACGAGGGAGATAACTTACTATTATTATAGGTGAATAAATATTGATTTTATATTAGATGTCTTTATTGCTAATAGGCTTTATAAACAGGGGTGCACATAACTTTTTCAGTGAGTTACTCAGGTGAGGACCAGGAGATGGTGTTTGGTACTCACCCCATATGTAGCGTGGCCACAGCTGTCAATCATGACGTCACATTTCCATTTTTATAGCATTAAATAACTAACTAAAACCAAACTTATAAAATAAAAATAAACGAACACTTAAATTTACATCAGCGTGAAAAGAATGACCTAAAATGATAGATTTTTTTTTTATTTGAAGTGTTATTTGATTGTTCAGATATATGTATTTGTATAAATTAAATATAATTAATCCTTATTAAAGATATTAAAGAGCAGTGAATTTTCTCTTTTTATCTTGTTGTTTGATCAATATTAAGTGTACAGAAGGCATTAGGTTTATTACGCACTGTCACTTTAAGAGTGTGCAGATCCAATAGCACTGATGCACGGTACGTTCTGTAAAGACATAACCGACTGTGTTTACGTGAATACTCTCCAAAACGGACATTTAGACATAATGTTGTGTGTATTTGTCCATTCAGACGCGAAAGAGAGCTCGATTCAGTCCTTGCGCGCAGCGTCTATGTGCGGGGCTGCACGCTTCGGGTCGTGTGTGTGTGTGTGTGTTCGCACAGAAAAACATACCGAATAAAGCTGTCTTTCGCGTCGTCACACTTATTCAGATCTATCCATATGTCTGCTCTTCTCTTTCTCCCAGACGTTTACATTTTTTAACGATTTGAGACATGCATGAAGCGCATGCCGACTCGGTAGATCAGCACGTTACAATTCAAATGTGCGCATCTTCCACAAACGCAAATCAGTTCTGACTGGATCACTTCCCCAATCGTCCCTCCCTTACATTTCCGTCTAGTTTTTATTCGTCATAGTGGTCGTCATTTAAAACAAGGTTTTTATTTAGTTATCGTCTCGTTTTCATCTGTGAAAAAATTTAAATAACACTGCCTAGGTTGCATTTTGGCGACAGTACGCAAAGGCGCGTAGTAACACAAGTGGCATTACGCATTCCTGATTTTTGTCGCGCATGCGTACCTGCGTACCAGTTATGTGCACCCCTGTTTATAAAAATGTTAGTCTATGACGGCGCTGACCGGCGCTGTGAACGTCTCTAATAACTTAATTTTAAATAATTTTAACAGCACGGGTCTATTCAATCTAAATAATTAAGTGAAAATAATAATCCAATCGCTAAAAAGCACATTTCCAAATAAACACATAAATTCCATTAGGAAAGACTACAGATTAAATGCGTTCTTACCGGATTCAGTAGCCTATATTTGTGTGTCTTTTCCATGCGCGATGGTGATTCGCTGGCATACACCGCAATCTCCTTTTTTAGGGTCACCTGTAACTGGTTTTAACCATGTATATTTTTTTTCTCCCATTCCTTATTCGAACAAAGACGCTTTTTCTTCTCGGGAGCTCCGGATAGATCCATTTTTCTATTGCAGATTTATTTTATTTTTTTCTCAGTGTTTGTTTTCCCGCTCTGGCTAGAACCGATAATAACGGCTGCGTATGTTCAGTGTTTTCTTATTAAAAATTGTTTTGTAGAATTGTAATTTAAAAGGACGATGAAACAAAATGATGCAGACAAAATCAAAATGCGGGACACTGCTTATGACTTGCGGGACAAAGCTTCAAACTTCGGGACTGTCCCTCACCCTAGTGTGTGTGTGTGTGTGTGTGTGTGTGTGTATACGTGTGAGAGTGAGTGCGTGTGTATATGACAGATATAGCCTACTATATGTGCGAGTGAATGTCTGCGACGGCACGCGATGACTGGTCAGAAAGTGTAGTCTGACATGTTTCTTGTCCACGACACGACAAGATTTTAGGATTCAAAATCGCGTAATCTGACACAGTGACTATCGTAACCGACAAAAAAATCATGTAATCTGAACCAAGCATAAGACTTCTCCCTGTGTTTAACTTAGTGATATCCTGCTGAAGAAGGCCAAAATGAGGGCTAAGAGGAAACCTCGGCGCCGCTCTGACAGCTTTGGCGGATACAACCTGTCTGATGTCATTCAGAGCTCTCCTACTGACGTCACCCACAGCCCGCACACTACAGGTCAACTTGCTCACTCATAAAAGACACTAATTAATCAAGTCGGCTTCATTTACCGGATTTTCCGGATTTTTTTTATAAGTTGCTCCGGAGTATAAGTCGCATCAGTCAAAAAAAAAATGCGTCATGAAGAGTAACAAAACATATATAAGTCGCACTGGACTACAAGTCGCATTTATTTAGAAATTTATTTCACAAAATCCAAGACCAAGAACAGACATTTAATCTGGAAAGGCAAGTTATTCAGCTACAGGCTGAATAGGTGTCCGCCCGGTATGTTAACGTAACACATTAACAGTTATTCAGCTACACAACAGCATAAAGAACATATACCTGGGAGGCTGAATAGGCTAAATAACATAAGCCAGCGAGTCCAACAAGTTACCGGTAAGCAAGTTCACCAAGCTCCCGATCTCATTCCTCATCACTGAATCCATTGAGTTCTTCCTCGGTGTCGCTTCTGAACAACTCCGCTAACTAGAGCGCCCTCTCACGGCTGTAGACGGTAATGTTTTCTCTTGGTTCATCTCAGTCAGTATGAATTCATTTTGATATAAGTCGCACCTGACTATAAGTTGCAGGACCAGCCAAACTATGAAAAATTTTTTTGACTTATAGACCTTATGCGCCAGAGAAACGAGGGCACAGCCATCTTTAGAATATTGTGTTTGAACTTCCGTTTTGCGGTCGCTCTGTATATTTCAATGGGATCGCTGTCCAGGAGTAACTGTAAAGTTAACGAAAGTTATCATTAGGATTGTAATGTTTGAAGCAGATGTCTTCAAACATTACAAACATTACGGTCAGTAGACCGGGAAGATTTTAAAACGAGACATTCATTCATAAATACGCAAGATCTCTGTGAAAATACAGACCGGAAGTCAAAAGACAACGAGCGCAGCGCTGAAAAGGGGCAGGGCTAAATACGCTCTATAGTCCGGAAAATACGGTATATAGCGCTTTTAACAATATAGATTGTTTCAAAGCAGCTTTAAATTGATCATAGGAAATTAAAGTATCAGAGATTGTTTTGGCTTTACAGCAGCTCTAGAATAAAGCTATTGTCCAGCTAAAGTTAGTTTTGATTGATTCACTTCCATTGTAAAAGTCATTAGTTATTAACTTGGGGGCCGCTAACACGACACCGTTCTAACAGAAAACCCCTAATAGCTGCTCGTGGGGCTGTGACAATATATCGTGTCTCAATATTTCACAATACAAATATGCAACAATGCGTATCGTGGATAGTGGCAATAAGTGTATTGTGTATAGGTCACCCAAAATGAAAATAACTGTTTACAGAGTTTTAGTGTCAGTACTACATTAAACTATTGTATGCATTGTTGTATATAATATATAATAATGCAATGGGAGAATATCTGTGGGTCCTGATAATGCCAAATGTCTTCTGTTACCTGTAAAAAGTGAGTACATTATTTTAAAGACTTTTTTTTAGCATTTTAATCAACAGTGCATTTTTTGTTAACCTTTTACCATGTCTTGGAGTATCGCAATAATATCATTGTGAGTTCAGTATCTCAATATGTATCGAATCGTACAAGATCGAATCGTTATTCAGACCCCTCTGTGGGCTCTTTTGAGCTGGGTCAGTGCGCAACCACCCCAAAATACCCTCGCAGCAGATAAATACCACTCACACTTTCTTCCGAAAATGAATATTGATCATCTAAATGAGTTCTCAACCAGGGGCCTCAGCAAACTTCTATATGAGTCGCAGGATTAATTAAAATTATTTAAATTAAAGGAATAGTTCACTAAAAATGAAAATTCTGTCATTTACTTCTTCAGAAAAACACAAAAGAATATATTTTGAAGAATGTCGGTAACCAAACAGTTGATGGACCCCATTGACTTCCATAGTAGGAAATAAACTGTTTGTTGATTCTTCAAAATATCATCTTTTGTATTCAGCAGAAGAAATAAATTCATACAGAAGAATATTCAGTTGTTGAATTGTTTAGAATCACAAAAATAATTGTCAATTTAGTATTTTGACTCGTTTATGGTGATGAAAATGTTTGAAAACAAGCAGCTTTATCATAATTAAAGAGTAAATGTTATATAGTTTACATCAGGGGCCTCTGAATATAGTGTTGAAAAATCGAGGCCTTTAAGACAAAAAGGTTGAGAACCACTGATCTAAATGGCACTCTACATGCTGAAGATCATGTGACCGCAAAGCAAATGTCAATTATTCAGTCATTTCTATCATTTCAGTAGTTTTCCTGAATACAGACGCTCTTAGTTTGGACTGGATCTGGCTGACTGTTGTGTTTCCCCAGGTCTGAGCCGTTCGGTGAAGGCCAGTTCAGTGGAGTCTCTGCAGGAGCTCATCACGTCTGACTCGGAGGGCAGTTATATGGAGGTGGGCAGCCCTCGAGACCTGCCGTCCCCTGTCTTCCAGGACAGGCCTGATACACAGGTAATGGCACAACACTTTACCAACAACTCACAATACACCATAGTATTGACACATTTCATTCTTTAATATAAAAAAAATAATAATAATTGTTTTCAGTTACACTTGTGACGGAAAAGCAATAATATTATTTATTGGGTAATATTTAACCCAAAATGATTTCCAAAAATGATAATTATTTTTGGTGTAATATATACTGTACTCTATACACTTATATACAGTTTAACAATTCCATTAGCTACATTTAAAGATTTACAGTACTACTACATTCTGATAATTATGTCAGCTACATCCTTTTTAAAGCTTTTTTTGTTTTGTTATTTATATTCACTATAATTCAACATTTTGGGGTTGGAAGTCTTTAATGCTCACTTATTTGGCTGCATTTATTTGATCAAAATACAGTACAATTGTGAGTAATATTGTGAAATATTATTACAATTTAAAATAACTGTTTTCTATGTGAATATATTGTAAAATTTAATTTATTCCTGTGAACCAAAATGTAAGTAATTTTTCTCTGAACATTTTCCCTCCCACGAGAGCTCTCATATATCATTAGGCTAAGTAAATGATGGCAGAACTTTCATCGTTGCGTGAACTCTCCATTTAAGAAAAATTGTTTTTTGTAGGAGGAGAGATGTGGACCAGTGGGACTAAAGACACCTCCTGGCCCCATTCCCACTCAATCTTCCACCCCTGAACCCATCCCGACTGTCAAAGCAAGGTGATTTAAATCTCTGGCACCGCAAGCAGTTGATCTTCTTCATTGGTGTCGCTGTAATTCTGAATGTATGTTCAGTCTCTCCAGACCAGCTCCTGTCCTGGACCTCAGGGCCATCATGGAGATGGAGGCCAGCTCACTGAACCTGGGTGCCACAGCCAAAGGTCCCAGCTCGTAAGTCTTGGTAGTTCACAGAACACACTTAAAATAATAATTCTGTCATCATTTACTCACTCTTAAGTTGTTTCAAACCTGTTTGAATTTCTTTCTTCTGCTGAACCCAAAAGAAGACAGTTGATGATCCTATTGACTTCCATAGTAGGAAAAAAAATACCATGGAAGTCAATGGGGTCCATCAACTGTTTAGTTACCGACATTCTTCAAAATATATTCTTTTGTGTTCGGCAGAAGAAAGAAATTAATAAACGTTTGGAACAACTTGAAGCTGAGTAAATGATGACAGAATTTTCATTTGTAAGGCAACTAAAAAAATTTTTTTTTTACTCCATTCTCTACTTAATTCATTATTTTAAATACCAGATCGAGCAGTAAAGTCGTGGTCACTCCCAGTAAGATGTCTCAGAAGCAGAGGAAGATGATGGCTCTGGCCTCCAGAGAGGGAAGCATGGAGAGCATGTCTGTGAAATCCCCACCATCTGTTACTCCAGTGAAACCTGTGAAGACCTGGTGAGAGCCTGAGAGAAAGCGCTCAGGAAAACTTTCTGCTCTCCATTATGTCTGAGAAATGGGTATACGGTCGGGTGACGGTACGGCCTCTTTGGGATTTCTAAATTTGGCTTGGCTTTCCTATTGACATGCTTTCTACAGTCCTCATACATAAAATGCCAAGTGAAGTCACCTTTATTTATACAGCACTTTATACAATACAGATTGTTTCTTAGCAGCCTCACAATAATAAACAGGAGAATAACAGATTTAGTGATGCAAACTTCATCAAATATGAGACAAATTCAAATTATGCTGTAAAGTTAATGTTGCAAAATTCATCAATAATGACACTAATTTGACTCGGCTATAAGCAGCTCTTCAGAAGGCAATAGTGTCATTATTCAGTCAATGGGCTTTATGCACAGCTGCATTACTTCCTGAACTTTAGTCAGCTTCTTTGTTTCCTGTCTGCCATTATTGGCCAACCTGACCAACAACAATAATCAGACATACCTGGATTAATCAGTTTGTCCAATAATGGCAGACAGGAAACAAAGGAGCTGGCTAAAGTTCAGGAAGTAGTGCAGCTGTGCATAAAGTCCATTCAAGTATTGATAGTATTGGTGCAGTTGAATGAATAATATTATTGAATAATTAAGTGTCTTCTAAACGCTGTACACGTGTTTGCGTTGCTTTGATCATTTTCTGACCCCATGATCTCTCGCACACTACAGTTGGTTTAATATGTACAATGCCTGCACACTATTGGTCAAATCGCTTGTCAATCATTTCCCCCTGCAAGTGTAACTGTTGTCAGTAGCAAATGAAGATGCAAACCATTTATAAAGACGCATTATAGTTCAGCAAAACATCCCTGTGACCCTGTAGAGGATAATAACAGAAAGAATGGATGGAAATATTTTATTAAAATGAAATAAAATAAATGTTAGCTAAAAGAAAGTGAGAAAGTGTGACGTAGTTATCTGGTTAATGTCATCTGGTTAATGTCTTCTTCCTTTTTTGGCTAGTAGAAGTTCTGAATGGCTGGTAACTTACAAATTTAGTAGCCAAATTGGCCGGTGGGGGAAAACAATTTCAAACCCTGCAAGTAACCATGTTTTTTTGATGGGTTTGAGTTTTAGGGTGTGTTCACACTTGGCATGTTTGGTTTGATTAAAACGAACTCTGGTGCGATTGCTCTGTTAGTGCAGTTCATGTGAATAAGTGTGAACGCTGGCATTTACTGCCAATGTGAACGCTAAGCGGACCAGGACTAAATGTTTTTTTTTGGTCTGGACCAAACTGAACTACAAGTGTGTTAACATCCTTAGTAAACTAATATGATACTAATCCATTTTAACATTTTGTATAAATAGCATATTTATACCTAGATCAGTGATGCCTAATGCATTATATAGTGCCTAAACTATTGCTAACAATTTTATCTCAGTTTTTATCATTAAAAAGAACAAGACCATCAATTTTAAAAATAAAAGGTGGGAACATAAATCGACAATGTGTCACCCTGTATAAGGGGAATTAGTCAAAAGGCCCTATCCTAAGCCCAAGGATGATTTTGGCAGAGCCATTAACTTTGTGTCATTTGGAAACCGTGATTGTCTAATGATGTTTGTCATTGTTTTCAGTTCCTCACTCACCTTGCATCGTTGTGTTGTCAGGTCGACAGCAGTTCAGTCCCCGCCCTCTTCCTGTTCCTTCCGGGATCTTCTAGTGGAGGAGGAACAGCGTGGAAAACCCTCTCCAGTTTCCCCAGTGAAGGCCAGCAGTCCAGTGGCCACTGCAGCACCGCAGATGTGTGCCAAACGAGTGACCTTTAAATGTGCCGAGAGCAGCGACCCGGATAAACCCGCGAGGTGAGGAACATCTCATTCAGTGCACAATGTACATTCTCTAAATGCTGGATGCATATGGCACGCTAAACTGGAAACAGGTTCGCTAAGTCAGAAGTCCAATGATGCTTTCACACTGGTGGTTTGGCACGTTTCACATGAAAAATTGTGAAAAAGTGAAAGTTGAGTTTAGATGCACTGGAACTGAGGCGTGAGTCGCGTGATAGCGACTCTGGTGCGCAACCTGTGCATGCTTTTTAGCTGATGACGACAAATTCAACAAAACGCATGTAAAGTATGACAGCAGCAGAAAGACACAAACAGTAGCCGCAAGTGTCATTTCACTCAGCTGGGTATTAAAGGATGAAAATAATAAATAAACACAATAAGATGCACAATTAATTGTTAAAAAAATCAACAACAATTCGCCTGTCTATTAAACCTTTGACAAAATCACAGCGAAACATTCAGGTCTGTGTTGACCCAGAGAGAGCAGTTGTAGGTATTAAACGGCTTCACAAACAGTCTTTTCAACCACACAGTATCGTTATCTCTGTGTTACAAATATTCATATCATCACAGAACAACTGGGATAAAACATTGTTTTATAGTTTGGGAAAGAAACATAGATTTCTACGGTAGAGATTACAATTCTGAGAAAAAAACTCCTCAACAAATACATTAACTAATTTCTCATGTGCTTTGATGAAGAGTGTTGCGATCTTGAATGAATGATGTATGGTTGCACATGGTGTTATTGAAGGGCCATTTACCCACCCCTAAACGTGACCGTAAACAAAATAAACTGTTATTGATCGCGTTACATGCTTTACCTTCTGGCTAGGTACGCAAGATTAGTCCACACCAGACTCCTCAAACCATGTCTTAATGGCCATTCGATTTTTAGCACAAGGATATTGATCATCTGGAATAGAAACGCCACTCTTCTCAAAGAGTGCGTTCTGGGATTGCTTTCTCTGTGAAGCACACATGCAGTGCTTCCTTACAGAAAGGCCAAAATAATATGTCCTTTGCTGCCTCCTTTGAAACGGGCTTGTGGTGCACCGATGATAACTTCAATTTCAGCTTTTCTAGACACTCACCAGTTTGTGGATCAGACCTTGTGTGTGAGATTAGGTGTTATTCTGGTTCTTGTTCCATTAGATGGCGCTGTAATGCTTCTTTATAACGAGGCCTGTGAGTGATCGGTCATGTGACTGAGATGCTGGGGGACTGAAGCCACATGTTACACTGCATCTATTGACATTTACTGGTGTGTTCTGTAGGTGTGACTCTAGGCTGATATTTCATTTTCTTTGTGCTGTTTTCTCAAAGTAATGGGATGTTCTTTTTCTTAGTACGATTTCCCCCCCCACGATTTCAACCGATGGAGAATGTGTTCAAATATTCATCTGGAAATTATTGAAATGGAAACCAGAGTGACCGTGTCTTGGCACTAGTTGCTTTGTCGTGGTGGCATCTGGTTAGTACACTGTGTTTATTAAGCAAACCCAGTGTCGTCTGAAGTTCAGATGATTCAGACTGTAATTTAATCCTCCTTATGCATAAGAAAAATGGTACTTTTGCATTCCTGGGTCAGCTTGGACCCGGTGGACCGAAAGCTTATAAAAGTCACAACTTAATGTTTTCAAAACCATATTTGATCTGTGCATTCACTCATTAATGATAAGTTACTGATTAAAGGTTTGCATGTTACCATGATTTTTCCATGCTATTACTCAATTTACCCCCCTTTTATTAATAAAAGAAATGTAAAAATTATTTTTAATTTCTTATTTTTCAAGAATTACAGCAAAAAGTTATCAATAAAATTAAAATTATCAATATTTATATGAAATTGTTTTTGAATATATCGTTAATGACATTTTATAAGAGCATGTGATATTATAATTTCCAGTATGAGTTCCATTGACTTCAATACATTTTATTAAATTCATATGAAACTTATCTCATGACTGCCAAAAACAGTCTAAATTTATGAAAACTACATATTCTTCTTCTAACAAAACACCAATATTACTCTGAAAATGTACTCTCAAACTAAATATATTCTTTTTACTTTGATAAACTTTTATTATTTTAACATTAAGACATTATTTGAGTGATTTATTTTTCAGTATGATGTGCGTGTCAGTGTAGGAAAAAAGCTAAATGTATTACAGAAGTAATTTGAGACCGATCTACTGTTAAAAAAAACAACATAATTTCATGTGTAAAGCCACAGTTCACTTTCGAGTCAAAACGGACTTGAAAGCGAAAGGTGTAACAATTTAGTTTAAATGGTCACATCTTACTTTTTTTTTTTTTTTTTGTGGAGAAAAAAAAAAGAAAAGAAAAAAGTGTATTTTGACGGTCTTCACACACTTAAAAAAAAATCTTTGTACTAAAAACTATAGCTTTTTAAAAACATTTGATGTACCTCTTCCGGGTCAAAAAGGATCTCTGGTGTTTTCTGGGATGCTCTGCTCTCCAGGACGTCCTTCATCATGTGTCAGCACTGATCTGACCTGAGCCTGCAGATGTGTGACTGCGGCCCGGCGTCTCCCGCTGGGCCCAGCGCTCCAGCAGAGGTCTGAATATTTATCTGCAGCCCGTCTGTGATTGTAATCTATATTGATAAGGGCAAACTTTGTCACCAACACACTCATCCCTGGGGCTCGACGTCACCTGTGTTTACGAGCGCGAGGAGAAGGCAGAAGCGGTTGGACAGGCTGAAATCAGTGTGTCGCTGCTCTCAGGTGGAAAGGCGTTGTTTTGCCTTTGTTGTTTTTGTGTTGTGTACAGTGTTGGGTGAGTTACAGAAGTCAATCATTACTAGCTACTAATTACATCTTAAACGGTGAAATTATTGTATTAATTACTGTCGCTAAAAAGGAATGCATTACTTCTTACTAGTGCTGTCCAATCAATTAATCACATTTAAAGTGTGTATGTCAGGTTAAAAATTTTTTTTAGATATATTAAATAAGGGTTAGATGTCTGAGTGAAAATGTAATTAGCATTAAAATTATTACTGTAACTGCCCTGCAATAAGATTTATAGCCATTTCTGTCAAGATCATATTTTTAAAACAAGGGCTGAGCTGTGACGTCATATGAGGGAGACGTGCCAACAAAGTTCTATTGAAGTATGGAGAGTTTTGAGTCTGAGGAGATCCAAAATCCCCCTCAAACCTATACGATGGTCCACAGCCATACAATTTTGAGCCTCCCAGGCGGGAGACAGATGAGGAGCCAAACAGAAATGTAAATAATTCATATCGAAGAAACATAAATATCTGGTGTGAAGAAGAACCAGTGGAGAGTTGGTCAGGTGTCTGGTAGTATAGGCATAACTTAGCGGTGGAACGGTACATGTATTCGTATTGAACCGAAACGGTACGGGCGTCACGGTTCGGTGCTTGAATATACACAGAGAATACACGGTATGAAAATAAATAAAACTCGCGTGCAAATTAATTCATGCGGAACTAACGTTGGCTTACTGTTATACGCGGGTTATTTAGGGACACCTAATCTGTAGCTCCGCCTTAGCCCTGAAGCTCCGTGGCTATAATGAACAGCCTGCGGTGTAAAGATTGCAATGCTGGAATATGTTGGTGTGTGTGTGTGTGTGTGTGTGTGTGTGAGAGAGAGAGAGAGGGAGAGGGAGAGAGAGGGGCGCGGGCGCGATCGACTGATCTACTACAGTAGCATACACTGTAGGCACCGCATCAGCTGCCAGTCTCGGGTTTTAAATCCCATTTTATAACTCATGAGATCTCCAACCGCGTAGTCCTTCTCAGTGAAATGGCCGCTGCACATGACCGAAGTCTTGGATACCGAAGCAGCACTGAAGTCAGCGCGTTTGGTCCGAACAAAGTTGACCCAGGCACGGAACACAGTGGACTCTGTGACCGGTTTTAACGGTGTTTTTGCACCCAGCACAAACGCAGTAATTCACCATCGTGAAAATACGCCTGCGTATACTAACGACCTAACTTAAATAACTAACTAAATAACTAAATAAATGTCCTAATCACTCATTCTCTCGCTCTATCACTCGTGCAATTATCAACACAGCTCAGCGAGCGGGGGAGACGTCTCCCTGTTATGACGTCAGGCGATTCGTTTGGGGGGATGGGCAGTTTTAAGTGAGGACTGAAAATAACGAACTTTTTCATCTTATATTCTGCCTTTAGGTATCGAAAAACATACAAAACAATACATCAACTTGTCAAACGTGTATTTCCCCTAACTATTTTGTGTCAATCATAATAAAAAATTTAACCTGACATACACACTTTAACATAAAAGTTGGTCAAATCAAACATTGTTCTGAAGACATCGTGGAAGAATGTAAATGAGCAAAAAAATGTAAAAACGAGCATTAAATATCTTTAAAGGGGTGGTTGAGTATGATTTCACTTTTCTAACTGTAGTTAGTGTGTAATGTTGCTGTTTGAGCAAAAACAACATCTGCAAAGTTACAACACTCAAAGTTCAAAGCAAAGGAAGATATTTGCTTTTAAAGAAAAGGACTACAACAAACGGCTGGTATGAACTACACGACATTCCTCTGGGGTTAGTGACATCAGCAACCCTAAAATGTACATAAGCCCCGCCCCCTGAACACGCAGTCCATGTTGAGAAGAGGGAGAGTTGTTGTAGTCGAGCACATTTGTGAGTCAGCTCAAACTTTAGCATCCGTCTTTTCACATGCAATAGAAAGTCACTCTGTGTGCATCTCACAACAGTTCCTATACGAGCGATTTATAGATTACCATGACAGGATATGCTAATTGAAGATAGTTAACTCCACATCAGCAACATACATTCATCAACTAACCGTTCAGAGACGTCCTGTTGCTTCTACATGTTGTCACTTCTTCTTGAGTCTCTCCATCTTTGTCTGACTCCGTTTTAACATTAAAGACAGAACAGTTTCTGTCATTTTAGTGTGTCTGCGTGAGGTAATCGCAGCTGCTAACACATATACACACACACACACACACACACACACACAAGCTCTTGAAACCCCGCCCTCTGCAGCAGCTCATTTGCATTTAAAGGGCCAGGCACACACACACACACAAAAAAACGTTTTTGCAAACCCTCAAAAAGTGACAACTTTAACATGCTATATAAAAATATCTGTGGGGTATTTTGTGCTAAAACTTCACACACACACACACGGCATTTTACCACCCCTTTAATATTAATAACCAGTGTTGTGTGTAACTCATTACAAAGTTATTAATTACTTTCCCCTTGACAAAGTAATTACAAAGGGATTACTCTTAATTTTTCTGTAATTTAATTAGTTACTTCTGATGTAATTGCATTTAATACTGTATAGACTATAGAACAATTCTATATATAAAACTGTAGTGGGTTTAACATAAAAATCTTTACATAAAAAAATCATCTTATGTCAAAATGCAATGTTCTTAATGTAACCATCTCCCTTTAAAAACTAGGGTCAGTTAAAATAATGTATGCAACTTTATATATTTGAAAGAATTAAAAGTGCAGATTGATGTCTATCCTTGTATTGTTCAACTGGTTGAGCTTGATATGGGATTTAGGAAGTAAATAGGGCTGTCAAATCGATTAATCGCATGCATCATAATTTTTTTTGTAATATGTGCATGTATCTGTATAATGTGTGTGTGTGTGCGCAATATAAGTGTCAGAGCCGTTGTTGTGACGATCCGTTTGTGCCTCAGCTTTTCCAAATCCTGTTTGCTGAATTATTAAAAATCAATGGAAACAGAAGCAGGTTAAATTCCTCACAACTCGCATGCCTGAGTCAATTGAAGCATCCGAAGCAATTTAGTTTTGGAGGAAGTTACTCAGCATTGAACCTTGTTCTCTCTTGTGTTTTTCCCCCTTCCCATCAGCCCTTGGGTGCTGAGAGCAGTTGGAAGCCCTCCGTCCACCTCTACATTTGCCTCCATTGTGGAGGAGGAGAGAAAACAGGAGGCGGCGCTGATCCGCAGCCGCGAGAAGCCGCTAGCACTCATACAGGTCCTGAGATGTGCATGCGACTTACATACAGGAACTTTAACCTGCCAATAACATTAGTTAGTTCAGTCAAATGGTATAACTGCAAGAAAACAGCATGGTATAAATAGTTCAAAAACCAAACATGTTCTACTTTTGAATGATAATGATTAAGATATGTACACTCATGTACTATAAGGAAATATGTACGGTTTGCTTTACACACCACTTGATGTTGTATTTAAATCTCAACTTTGGATAAAATTGTTATATAATTGTAAAACTTTGAAAAAGACACTGTTGAGTGATTGTAAAGATATTGTTACAAAAATATATCGATTTCAAATAAATGCTGTTCTTTTGAAGTTTCTAAAGAGTCCTGAGAAAAATGTATCTCGTTTTCTACATAAATATGAAGCAGCACAGCTGTTTTCAACATTGATGATAATAATATTAAATGTTTGTTGAGCATCAAATCATCATATTAGAATGATTTCTGAAGGATCATGTGACACTGAAGACTGGAGTAATGATGCTGATAATTCAGCTTTGATCAGCTTCTAAGAACTTGGCAAATGAAATGTATATTACACTAGATTTTTATAAATATTTTTGTCATTGACCCTTCAATTCCGTTCTTCTCATTTTTACTGTAGATTGAAGAACGAGCCATTCAGGACCTGTTACTCCATTACAAGGCCGTTAATAACCCAGAGGAGCTGATATTGGTGGAAAGAGCACCACAAGGTCCAATCGCCACCCCCACCTGGAACAAGCGCTGATACTAACACACAGCGTTACCGTAACTCACATCACATCTCGCTTGAGTTTCAGGATGTGTTAAGCTGCATCACAAGCCGTGTTCTGTTTTCCAATGCACACTTGTTCTCTTAGACGGCTTGCTTCTTTCTTTCTTTCATTTAGCTGTTTTCTCTTAAGAAAAGACTGGATCGTGAAGTGTAATGTATTGTTCTCAGCTCCGAAGAGTCGCTGCATGTGCCAAAGGATGTTTGTCTCTTCTTTGTGTGTGTGTATGTGTGTGTGTGTGTGAGATATATATATATATATATATATATGGAGGCCAGGCACACACATAAAACTCATCCATTGTGACAAGATGAAGAAAATCCAATCAGCCGTGAAAAGCAATAAAGACTTTATTCGGCTCTGTTTGGAGCAGCTGGTTTAAATGAAACGTGTGCACGACGAAAGGAGCTGAGATTTACAAATATTGCATTTTATATTTTGCTTTCTCGTGCAATCCACATTAATAACATTCTCATTTGGGGCTGGGTGTAATTATAGTTTATTATGTTTAAGTCATTATCCGAATATGATATATGATTGACACTATAGTTAAAAAAAAAAACAGATTATTGTTCTTTCTTTGAATACCTCTTAGTCATTTTTGCTTAATGTTAAGAGAAGATATTTGCAGTGGCATGCAATAAAAGGTGAATGTGAGCATCAGCGATTGTTGTTCTGTCTTCATGCGTGTCTAAAGGGATAGTTCACATGTTGTGGTCAGTGAAAGTCTCCAGATATCCACTGGTACTGTAAGTCAAACAGATTGTTACTGTACATATACGTATTACATACAATGTTACATATCCTTACAATTGTTACATATTAATCTAGGATTGGAGCTTAACATGAAAATATTCTCCGTCATTCTAGCATTACTTCTGAACTGTGGCTTGGTAAAGTCATATAATATTATTTAGTACCTTGTTTTGTTTTTTATGCACTGGTTCAGACAATCAAGTTCGCCAAACCCTTAACCTAAAAATGGCAATGAACAAATTTTGCTCTTGATTCATTGACTTCCTTTTCTTTTCTTTAGGGGTCCAAGAAACCAAGATCCTGAACCCTGTTGTATTTACTGTTTTGCTAATTATTTTTCTGCTCTAAAATTTAATATATCCAATATTGTTTATCCCTGGGACATTTTTTTCCATTTTAAATTTTCTGAAAAACTTTCTAAATCTTCCTAGGCCATTGGTTCGATTTGCACCAAACTTGGCACATTTCCTAATTTCCTCAAGGCAAAAAGTTACAAGAATTCTGATTCAATATTGTGTTGTGAAGACATAAGTATATTAAATGGTCTGACGTCTTTGATTTTGACTACTCGACCTGAATCTGATCAATGCAACGTCCAAACTTGATGAAACTTGATACACATTGACAAGGTGTGCCAATATCTGCCATTAGGGGGGTGCTAAAAATGAAAACCTGTCATAACTTCACAAATTAAAATGAAATTTGATGTGTATTGAAAGGATAGCCCCTTGAGATGTACTGTAACATCTCATTTTTGAGCGGGGTCCCAATAACACATACAAACTGCAATACAAAATACAAATATTTAAAGCAAACAAACAAATAACCAAAAAAATACAAAAAAAGTCCCTTAAACAGAAAAACATCTCACTCCCCTATTCTCCCGCCTACAGTCTCCAACTGTATTAGACAAACAGGAGCATTTACACACAAGAGGACATACATTTTAGTGCAAACATGAAAATCTAAATGTTCCTGCACCCTGAGAGAAAACAGACATAAAAAATAAATAAATAAAATGAACAGGATAAGCGTTGGTATAGAAGCACTTGATTTAAAAACATAAGCAGATGATAAAATAGATTACCGGTAGTCCAATACGGACGGAAAGATGTAATTGATCTGAGACGAGGCGGGAGATTGTTCCAGTCTGAACGAGCTTTGTCCTGGAATGACCCGCAGTAAAAACTCTCGGGACACAGAACAACAGATGCTGCATGTGGCGAAAGGAAAGGGATAGGAGTATGTAAACCGAACCAAAAGCTGTTTTAAATAAGAAGGGCCATTAAAATGAACGCATTTAAAAATAAACTGGAACCAGTGGTATTGCCTTCGAGATTTGGATTGGAGCCAATCAAGAGTTTCGTGCAGCGTACAATGGTGTGTTCTCAAAACATCTCCAAACAATACATAAAGACTTGTTAATGACATTAAGGGGTTTTAAATTGGTATCTGAAGTGTTTTGGTAAATAATGTCCGCATAGTCGATAATTGGAATAATTAATTGGGAGATTTATTTTTTTCTGACTTGAAATGAAAAGCAATGGATTGAGCGATAAAGAGAACACAAGCAACCATACGATTTTTTGATAATAAAATCAATGTGAGGCTTAAAGGACAGTTCGGGGTCAAGCCAAAGACCAAGATATTTAAATAGATAAACTTTAGTGAGGGATGACCCGTCATCAAAACTAATATTTAAATCGAAGGAATGCGAGCAATGGCATCTTTTGATAAACACTGCAAGACTACTGTTTACTGAGGACAGGTTTGTTTTTGTAAAACCAATCCTGTAATGAGTACCATTCTGACTGCAGAGAGGACTGGATGTATGAAATATCATAGTGGAAAGAGTAAATAACAGTGTCATCTGCATAAAGATGAATGAAAGATTGTGAGCCAGTTTTGGGCAAGGTCATTAATAAAGGCACAGAAGAGCAGAGGACCCAGTGTTGAGCCTTGAGGAACACCATTATCAACAACGAAATAAGTGGCGTCTGTTATGGGGATAGAAATTAAACCAGAGGAGAAGGTTTTAATCAAAGTTTATAGAGTGCAATTTATCAAGTAGAAGGTAATGGTCCACCATGACAAACGCTTTAGAGAGATCAATGAAGATTGCATGGTAAAGTTGGCCTTTATCAAAGGAAGTAAACAAATCATTGGTGATTTTCATTAAGGCTGTAGTGGTGGAAAAGTTGGGTCTAAAACCTGACTGAGATGGAGATAAAATATGAAACCGATTAATGTTTTTTGATATTTGATTGAAAATTTGTTTCTCGAAAACCTTCGCAACAGTGCTAATAATAGAAATTGGACGGTAGTTGTTCAGATCAGATGGGACGCCACACTTAAAAAGAGCCACATATCCATATGGAAGGCAAGTGGACAGACTTGTATTATAATACTTATTACTTTATGTCGGTAAGAGGATACATTATCTTGTTTTGCATTACTTTCCTACATGAGGCTATGCACTATATTTGATGAGAATCGCCCACTAGGTGGCACTATAATAAGCTAATTTATCTTTTTGTTAATAACTGAAAATGTGATGGCTAGAATTAACATTCATCTTTCCTCTAAATCTTTCAGTGATCCATTTCAATTGTATCACCTAATCATCCACATGAGCCAATGCTACACACATACATACAGGTGAAACTCGAAAAATTAGATTATCGTGCAAAAGGTTAATATATTTCAGTAATTCAACTTAAAAGGTGAAACTAATATATTATGACTCATTACATGCAAAGTGAGATATGTCAAGCCTTTATTTGTTAAAATTTGGATGATTATGGCTTACAGCTTATGAAAAGCTTTTCACAATATTCTAATTTTTAATTTGGGGTTTTCATAAGCTGTAATCCATAATCATCAAAATTATATTAAAATATATTAACGTTTGCACGATAATCAAATGTTTCACCTGTATACACACACACACACACACACACACACACACACACACACACACACACACACACACACACACACACACACACACACACACACACACACACACACACTAAATGACTATAATAACTATGTAAAAATGTGTAAAAAGTTTCCAATATATTATGATGTGGGATTTTGTCCGGACAGTATAAATTAGGGGCCAGATTTACTAACAGCTCCAACACATCGTTTGCGTTAAAATACTGCCAGGATTTACTAAAGACGCGCAGTGAAAAATTATCACTGAAAAGGCGGGGACAGGGTTATTTTTGCGGCAGACCTTATTACACATGTAAGAGTTTCCCTTTCAAACGCAAAATGTATGGGAGGAGAACGTTTAAATGAAACACGCACGGTGATTTACTAAAGGTTTGCGCCGTTATTTACCGCCCAAAAGAAGCACCAGATGCTAACTCGAGCTGCTCCTGGTAGATGGTGTTGGTCATTATGGAAATGATCCGCTGTGTTCTTTAATTTGCATGTTGTAAGTTTCATTTTCATGTGCACAGCTTTCCACTCCCATCGGTGCTTTTATGCAATTGCGCTCTTATACCAATTTGCCCTGTTTAGTAAATCTGGCCCAAAGTGTGTCCGGTCGGTCTGCGCAGCGCCGCTTCAAGCCGAACACACCCGACGATTGCTTCAGCTCATGAAGATGAGTCATTAAAGGACCTCTTGTCCACCTCAGCCTGTGTTAGCAGACGCTGTTGACTCGATGTTTTTACAGTCATCGGGGTCAGAGAACAACGTGTCTCCGGTGACGTGACTTCAGTGATGTCACCTCTCTTTCATTTGTCAAATTTGCGCTCATGCAGTCATCTCAAGCCCGTCCTAATGAATTTGATGTTTGGTGTGATCTGATTTAGGAGACGGCCCTTTCCTTACGCACAAACCTCTCTCTTTGCATGCGTTACAATCATCAGAGAATTAAAAAGCGGCCGTTAACAGAGTGCATCAGATGACCCTCCATAAATAAGAGCATGATGGTTAAGGGTCCTAATGTGCAGTAATGACTGCGGCGCTTCAGTTCAAGCATCCGCCAGACGTGCAGTGAGAGGAATGATAATCACACACTTGACTGAATTAGTCTGAGAGGAGATGTGATGCCCAGGAGATTGGAAAGAAGTGTGCAACCCTGTTTCAAAAGCTGCCTTAATAAAGTGTTTTAATATGATTAACACCGTTTAAAACAGCTTTTGTGGTTTTATGACAATATACATCAATTAAACTAAAATAAAAAATGCACCATACCGTTCAGTATGCTTTTTTTTAAAGGGGTGGTTGAGTCTGATTTCACTTTTCTAACTTTAGTTAGTGTGTAATGTTGCTGTTTGAGCATAAACAACATCTGCAAAGTTACAACACTCAAAGTTCAAAGCAAAGGAAGATATTTGCTTTTAAAGAAATGGCTTTTTAAGGACTACAACAAACGGCTGGTCGGGACTACACGACATTCCTCCCGGGTTAGTGACATCACCAACCCCAATATTTACATAAGCCGCCCCCGGAACCCGATTTATAGATTATTAAGGCAAAATATGCTAATCAATGACTAGAAGATAACTACACATCAGCTTCATAAATTCATCAACTAACCTTTCAGAAATGTTGTCTGCATGTTGTCACTTCTTGAGTCTCTCCATCTTTCTGACATAAAAGAAAGTTAGAACATAAAAGGCTGAAAGTTTTTTACATTTCCAGTGCATGTCTGTGTGAGTGCAAACTGTTGAAGCTCCGCCCCCTGTGCCGGGACCAGCAGCTCATTTGCATTTAAAGGGACAGACACAAAAATGGTGCGTTTTTGCTCACCCTAAAAAAGTGCCAACTTTAACATGCTATATAAAAATATCTGTGGGGTATTTTGAGCTAAAACTTCACACACACACACTCTGGGGACATCAGAGACTTAATTTACATCTTGTGAAAAGGGCATACCACTCCTTTAATATATAAATTAAAACTTTTATTCAGGATGCATTAACTCTGGCTCAAAAAAAAATTTTTTAACATTTATTTCAGTGATATAATTGTACTATATTTTAGTTCGATAATGTTTTTTATTTACTATTTTGTATTTCTAGGGGATTTTATGGTACTTAATTATTTTTATGCAGTAGTTAATCATGTATTCACTTTTTGGGCATGGAACTGAAATGGTCATATATCTTGAATGCTGTGGAGAAAATACTTAAGTTTGGTCTCTTTTTAAAGACAACACTTTTTGTCTGAAGACAATTATTGCTGAAGTGAAAAAAAGTGAACTTGAAAAAAATGATAAAATTTTACATTATGTAAAATCAAACATTATGTGTGTGTGTGTGTGTGTGTGTGTGTGTGTGTGTGTGTGTGTGTGTGTTCACACAGCAAGTACCAAAACTTGTACCAAATTGTGTAATATTCCGATGTAATAAAAAAGTAAAAGAAAATATATATATGCTATATTATAATAAAAAAAATCGGTCAAAAATGATTGAAGAGCACCAGAGGGTTAAATTGATCAAAGTGACAGTAAAGACATTCATAATCTTACAAAAATATGAATTTTTTTTAATGTTAAAAAATATATATTTTTTAAATAAATGCTCTTATCGTGGGAAAAAAAAAAGGTAGCACGGTTTCTACATAAATATAAAGCAGCACAACTGTTTTCAACATTGATAATAATCAGAAATGTTTCTTGAGCAGCAAATTATCATATTATAATGATTTCTGAAGGATCATGTGACCCTGAAGACGTAACGATTCTGAAAATTCAGCTCTGATCACTGGAATAAATTACATTTTAAAACAGCTCTTTTAAATTGTAATAATATTTCACAATTTTCTACTGTATTTGTGATCAAATAAATGCAGCCTTGGTGAGCAGGAGACTTATTTTGAAGACATTTAAAAATCTTACTGACCCCAAACTTTTGAACAGTAATTTAAATAAAAACAACAACACACAAAAATACATTTACACTAGTATTGGCAAAAGGGTTGCTAATTTACTTTTGACTTGAACATCACTTCACTAGATTGTCAAAACCATGACCTGTGTGTGTGTTGGACACAGAACAAAATCTGCATTTTAAGGTTGATGCATGTTTAAGACAAGCTGCTTTTCATACTGTTCATGTTACGTCACATAATGATGAATCCATCATGTAATAGTTTATAGATGTGTAATGTTTCTCATTAGCCTGTTGCCTGGCAACCACATCAACTCTGAACGTGGCTCGTCCAATCACAATTGAGTGATGGAACTGTGTTACGAACGAATTATGTCATGATTCCAGTTTAATGGATAATTTGTTGAAAATCCAGGCTGTGCTGCATCAACAAACTCTGCTTATGGAAAATCCTGATGTAAATGACTTACTCCGGTAGTTGTTTTAAAGCATGAAGCATTTGATATGGAGCTCAACAGAGGAAAATACATCAGAAGCCCATGCCATCATCAACAAATATTTGCTCTGTGTACTTTATGAAAGCATTACAGTCTTGGACAAGCAAAAGGAAACTAAATATTTAGCTCTCCTAATGTTCTTTAGTGTTGCATTGATTTATCTAATGTTCATATTTGTTTGCTCTGAGGTTTTATCATGGCGAGATACATTCTTAAATCCCTCCTATCATAGAAACTTGTCAGTTCTGAACACAAAAGAAGATATTTTGAAGAATGTCGGAAACCAAACAGTTGCTGGACCCCATCGACTTCCATAGTAGATTAGTAGTATTTATTTTCTCCATACTATGGAAGTCAATAGGGTTCACTAACTGTTTAGTTTGTGACATTCTTCAAAATATCTTCTTTTGTGTTCAGAACTGACAAGTTTCTATGATAGGAGGGATTTAAGAATGTATCTCGCCATGATAAAACCTCAGAGCAAACAAATATGAACATTAGATAAATCAATGCAACACTAAGAACATTAGGAGAGCTAAATATTTAGTTTCCTTTTGCTTGTCCAAGACTGTAATGCTTTCATAAAGTACACAGAGCAAATATTTGTTGATGATGGCATGGGCTTCTGATGTATTTTCCTCTGTTGAGCTCCATATCAAATGCTTCATGCTTTAAAACAACTACCGAAAAATATCTTCTTTTGTGTTCAGCAGAAGAAGAAGAAAACTCATTCTGGTTTGGACCAACTTGAAAATGAGGACATAATTTTCATTTTGAAGTGAACTTTTCCTTTATATGACCGCATTTATTTAACATTTATTCACTTTTCCGGCTTATTTCCGGAATGAAGAGTCAGTAGGACTTGTTTCTGACTCTAGTTTCTGATCTCGTTGAGCTCACGGAGCATCAGTGTGTGGATTAGCAGATTGGTGTTGGTGAACTGCTCTGAATGATTTAGGCTACGAGTGCAGTGTGTTCTGAGCATGCCCAGATCGTACTTACCCTTTCGGTGACATCACTGATCTCCCACGCTTTTGAGCTCATGGGGGTTTCGCCACGTGCCGCTCGGGATGCCAGATCGGATTCATTACGTCGGCAGGTTAGTGTGTAGTGAGAAAGAGACTTCTGAGAAAATGAGCATGTGTTGCTGGGATAGGATTGGCCTTTTCCCCTGCAGGCCCTGAGAATGTTATTGACAGCCTTCCCTAGTTTTACAATACTGGATCAAATCTTACACCTTATCCCCCTGTTGGTTTCACAGCCAAGGCTTAAGATAGTCCCAGACTAACATTTCGCTGTTTTAACTGAGAGCAACTTGCACTGATACAGGTGAAACTCGAAAAATATCAACTGTAAGCCATAATCATCAAAATTATAACAAGTAAAGGCTTGAAAATCTCACTTTGCATGTAATAAGTCTATATAATATATTAGTTTCACCTTTTAAGTTGAATTACTGAAATTAATTAACTTTTGCACGATATTCTAATTTTTCGAATTTCACCTGTAAATCTTAAAATATATCTTAATACTGCATTTGTTTGCAGAACAGGAATGTATTTTTCTAGGGCATGTTTATAAAATCTCCTTAAATGCTCTAATTGAACTAATCCTGGCTTAATCTGAGCCTTGTCTGTGAAACCAGACCTATATTTTAAAGATGAAAATCATCAGTAATTAATTATGTAAAGTATAAAGGGGTTCATTCTAAATAATTTAATTACATTAAATTTGAAATGCATGTTAAAAGTGTTAATTTAAGAAATATTACAGCAGTTTGTTCACTTTGGCTTTATCTAATCAAACTAAAACTTGCTTTCTTGGGAATATTGTTTTAATTGGTCATCAGTTTAGAGGTTTTCCGTGTCCTTTCATTCGGTTTAGTTTAGTGTCCTGATTAGTCAAATTCCTTTAACTAATAGAAACTCAAAAATGAAAATGTCCTGATTATTTTCTCATCTCAAGGTCTTCCGATGTGTGTGTGACTGACTTTCTTCAGCCGAAGAGAAACTAGTTTTGTAAACACTCCAGGATTGGTCTCGAATGCAAGTGAATGATGCTCAACGTAAACCATATGTTATGCTCCAAAATCAATATTTCGGGAGCTTTAAAGTGCTGATGAAAAAGGGTCTTCTCAAGTGAAATGATCAGTCATTTTCTAATTTAAAAATGTATGTAGTTTTTAAATACAAATGCTCGCCTTGGTCCAGCTCTGCGATAGAGTTCACGACCTCTCGTCAGGATTTTGGGAAGGTCCTTTAATTCCATCATTCTGGAGGAAGTGACATTTTGGAGGGAAAATACCAGCACAATCCTCTGAGAATATTAGCAATGTATCTGATGAATTATGTATGAGATGTTTTGTGGAATTAGTTGGTTTGTCTTACTATAAAATTATTAAATCCGTATGATGATGTAAAAAAAAAAAGGCTAAGGCTAATTTTAATTATTTCCATACTGTTATTTTTGGCACACGGTAAATTTCTCACTTATAGTTGACTCTGCATGTTAAGTATGAACCAGATAAATGATTTTACACCACTTTAAGGACCTGACATGGATTAAGGACATAAATGAACTCAGCAGGGAATGGGATTTATGTAATGACTTTCACTCTGGTATTCTCCCAAAACTGACTAAGCAAAAGTTACTATAGTAACCGAGGCCGCTGGTCCAACAGAAAACCCGAGGACAAGTGACGCATTCCAACGCTAATGTTTATTTCCCCGCTGTCTCCATGTACTACAGTGACACAATTGTATTTACTAAATATGCATTCAGTCAAAACATTAAAGGCAAATATTTGGCCACATGTTCAATATGAAGGCTACACATACAGACAGAAGCAGAACATAAACCTAGAGAAGAACCTTGAGTGCAAAAATCACCAGTGTTTTATACTCAAAATAAAGGAAAGAACAAAAAGCTTAACATAATATAATAACTCAACTAAGAAACTGGAGGTTTAAACACCACTAGGCCTGATCCATGAACTACTAAAAGTGTAAATTGGGTAAATAGTGTACAGTTTAATGCATATGCGCTTTAGAGCGTATTTACACGGTCACTTCATGCATCTTGATTTGTTGGTTTGCTGTCCGATTAAACACATAAATGTGTATTTGCTAGATATAAATATGACTTTCACACTATGCTAGTTAATTTCAACGAAAATGCTAATGATAGGCCACAAAATATGGCCACATAAATGGCAGTGTACCGATGTGGCCTGAACAATGCATTTACACTCGTATGAGAAAAGGAACACTACACTTTTTTTGGAAATATGTTCATTTTCCAACTCCCCTAGAGTTAAACAGTTCATTATGCGTAATAATCAAGGAACTGCAGCGCAATGATATTACACAGCGCCTGAAAATAGTCCCCAGCTCGGTAACTTCCAACGTGACCGGCACTAAGTTTGTAATATCATTGCGCTGCTGGTACGGCAGCAGTTCCTTGATTATTACGCAGTAATGAGAGAATAGTTCCTAGTCATATTGGCCAAGAAAATCGCAACTTTTCATTTTCTGTCGGTCTTCGTACACGATGTAACTACAGAAGAGTCAAGTTTTGAATAGGAAAAATATCGAAACTTTTTGGTAATTTTTTTGAGAGAGATGCTAACGGGGGGTCTAATCAGATTCAATGATCTATGCTAAGCTATGCTAAAAGTGCTTCCGCCAGACCCGGAGATCGGCTGAATGGATTCGAAAACGGTAAAACTCATGAGCCTTTTTCCAAAAAAAGTGGAGTGTTCCTTTAAACTTCATCGTGAGAAGGTTTGAGTGATCAGTAAAAACACATGAAGTGAGCAAATTCAAATACCATCGACATGATGCTTATTTATTTATAATTGGGTTTCTGTAGAGCTCTTTCAATAGTGTGGGTTTCTGAAGAAAAGTGAAGTTACATTTAACTCGATTGTAAACATAATGCACTGAAACTCACGCTTGTTTCATTTACCAGTTGATGATGACTGGTGAAGATCAGGTAAATCTGGGCATGTTTAACCCTATGAACTTACAAAATAAACAAAGCTCTCCTCTTGGGACATAAACGTACATGTAGGAACACCTCCACATGTTATTTCTAAGATAGGTACAAGGTACAAAATCTGTCACTGGGGTGGTATCTCTTCTAAAGGTACACTTTTTTACCTAAAGGGTGCATATACCTGTACATATTAATACCTACAGTAATAAGAACAAAAGTGTACCTTTTGAAAAGTGTACCGCCCCAGTGACAGATTTTGTACCTTTTCTTCTGAGAGTGATAAGCAATGGCTTGCCGTGTCAATAGCAGTGGATGGCCGACAGCCGTGGTGATCATTTCAGATAAAGAGTTCAACAGCAAACACATTTGGCCACTTGGTTTGATTTGTGAAGTTGTCAGCTGCGATCTCCTTTTGTTTATTAGGATGCGAGTGTTTGTCAGCGGAGTGACTCAGAGATGTGGCTTGTCCCAGTAAATGAAGTGTTTACTGCTGCAGAGACACAATTCTTGTCTGGACAGATCAGACTTCTGGCCCGGTCAGGACTGAGTCACTTAATGAAAACTGCAGCACTTGTGGGCGAGCGGTCGGGACCATGTGAGGGATTTTTGGACATATACCATTGCAATTTAGTGATGTATCCTACTTTTAAGTTCTTGGAATACCACAAAAATATATTGAGGTATCTAGTTGAGTCCAAGAGAGAGATGCGGGACACAGAATGAACGGGTAACTTTAAAGATAAATCAGGCAATAATGAACATAATATATTAACAAGAGACCAACTGAACAAACTGAGGGCTCATATACACAGTACACGGATGATGATACTCAAAGAAACAGGGAACAGGAGTGTGACTACATCTATAGATGAACTCGAACACAGGCAAAACAAGCAAAAAAGCATCACAAGTTAAGCAGAAGTTGCCCTGCAAACAGCGCCAGTCTGCATGAACAAAAAAACACTGGAGCCCGGGCCATGTCACTCAAACATCGCTGCACATTGGGGAAGTGAGACGGTTGCGAAACTAGGAAACCTATAGGAACAAAAAAAGACAAAGAAACAGAACATGACCGTGACAAATACTCCATACAATGATATTTCCATAGGATCATGACTGGGACTTTTCTTTAGTATGAAGAGAAAAGTCCAGTTCACACAGAATTTGGTGTAAGTCATCTACAGGTACTCTGACATAAATAAATAAATAAATAGATAGATACTGAGATAGATAGATAGATAGATAGATAGATAGATAGATAGATAGATAGATAGATAGATAGATAGATAGATAGATAGATAGATAGATAGATAGATAGATAGATAGATAGATAGATAGATAGATAAATAGATTGATAGACAGACAGATAGATAGATAGATAGATAGATAGATAGATAGATAGATAGATAGATAGATAGATAGATAGATAGATAGAAACTGAGATAGATAGATAGATAGATAGATAGATAGATAGATAGATAGATAGATAGATAGATAGATAGATAGATAGATAGATAGATAGATAGATAGATAGATAGATAGATAGATAGATAGATAGATAGATAGAAACTGAGATAGATAGATAGATAGATAGATAGATAGATAGATAGATAGATAGATAGATAGACAGATAGATAGATAGATAGATAGATAGATAGATAGATAGATAGATAGATAGATAGATAGATAGATAGATAGATAGATAGATAGATAGATAGATAGATAGATAGATAGATAGATAGATAGATAGATAGATAGATTGATAGACAGACAGATAGATAGATAGATAGATAGATAGATAGATAGATAGATAGATAGATAGATAGATAGATAGATAGATAGATAGATAGATAGATAGATAGATAGATAGATAGATAGATAGATAGATAGATAGATAGATGAGTACAGATATGAATATGGGTTAGTGGTCAGTAATAGGTTATGATTGTACAGTAGGTGTACTGGTCTTGCTCGCAGGGTTTAGCCTGTGTTAACCTAAATGGGATCAGAGCGATTTAAAGGGCTGGGTGAGTGCAGTGACGCAGGGCTTTGTGTCCGCGGAGGAATCCTGACTGACAGCTGCCCCACTCGGACATGAGCTGGAGACTCAGTGTCACATACGGGACGGCCAGACCTCAGGCTGCGGGTTATGAATCCTGGACGTGCCACTCGCTGGTGTTCATAACTGAATGCAGATGAATGCTGAATGTTGTCTACAGCTGGAAAGAGTCATTTATTGTTCAAGGCGCTTTTCTATCACGTCCCTAGAGGGCAATACAAGACACCAAACGTTCTGACACTGACCCTTCATTTACAATTTGTTGGTACTTTCTTCCAAAACTATCTCATCTTCTCATGTGCAGATGTGTTTTGATGAATGGCTTTATTGCATTTTCAGCTGCATTACTGGTTTTGTTGCACTTTCAAACAAGCTGTCTGTCTGTCAAAAAGAAGTGCCCTTAATTGTGTGATGTGCACTTCCTGTGTCATGCTTTAGCGAAGTACACTTAGCCTATTTTGTGTTAACTACTAAAGCACTGGAATGTCTTGTTATAATTGTAACTGTAGTTATTCAGTGTTAACTTATTGCATTTAAATTTAATAATAAGATTAAGATAATTATTTTATTTATAAAAGTATTATTCATATTAAGATATATTATATTTATATATAAAAAAATATTACTAAATTGCAACCTTTAATGCTTTCTAAGACAATGGAAGTAATTGTGAAATTATGAGATTATGAATTTATTTATTAGTGTGTCTGTGTGCTACATCAGGGGCTTTCAGTCTTTTAGATGAACCCCAAATAAATATGATCATCATCATGCAAGGGATCCCATCCTAAAATTTTAAATTTATCTATATCTGTATCCAAAGACATATTGAGGAAAAAAATATTATAAATATGTCTGAAAATATTTCGTTTCTATTAAGTCACTCATCATTATAATTTATAATACTGTATAGGCTACTGTAAGATTAATTATTTACACATTATTTTAATGTCATCTATTTATCGATTTACTCTAAACTTAGTCCTAGTCTCTAGCAGTCCAACGCTATCTCACGACCAATTCGTACGAATTTGTACGAGTGATTAAAAGGTGGCTAATTCGTACGAATTTGTACGACCTCACTCGTACGAATTTGTACGATTTGTCTAAACCCTCGTGACGGTTGGGTTTAGGGGCGGGGTCAGGAGTAGGTCATTCGTATGAATTCATACGATTTTGGCAAATCGTAAAATATGTACGATTTAGCAAAAAACGTACAAATTCGTACGAGTGAGGTCGTATGAATTGGTACGAATTAGCCACCTCGTAAAATTCGTACGAATTGCCGTGAGATCGGGTTGAGCAGTCCCACGCGATCCCCCGGGGGTCCCCGGACCTCAGTTTCAGAAACCCTTGAGCTAAATGTCCAAATGCGCGTTTGAGCGCACAGCTGTGGAGAGACGCGTCTCATTGGGTTGCTGCTGTGACAGTGGTGTGTGTGTGTGTGTGTGTGTGTGTGTGTGTGTGTGTGTGTGTGTGATAGGCGTGACCTGAGGCGCACAGAAAGCCTCAGCACTGCTGTCATACTACACACACACCACACATTCTCAAACGCTTTGTGGACGCATGACGCTCTTCACATCACAAGGACAGACCTCAGAGTCTCGAGCGCATTATGCGTCTCCTCTGTGATGCACCTCAGCTCTCCTCATAACATCTCCAGATCCTCAAACACTCCTCCGAGTCCTCACACAGACCCCACGATGGCTGAAGAGGACAGAGTTTCAGACGCAAACACGGACAGCACGAACTTCAGCGTGTTAAGCTGGGAGCAGGTCCAGCGCCTGGACCTCGTCCTGACGGAGAGCATCCCGATCCACGGCCGAGGAAACTTCCCCACGCTGCAGATGAAGCCGCGGGAGATCGTGACTGCGGTGCGGGGCCGCATGCGGGAGCAAGGCATCCATGTGCGGGACACGCGGCTCAACGGGTCCGCCGCCAGCCACGTCCTGCTCGGGGACAGCGGGCTCGGCTACAAGGACCTGGACCTCATATTCTGCGTGGACCTGAAGGGAGAGACGGAGTTTCAGATCGTCAAGAACATAGTGCTGGACTGTCTGTTGGACTTTTTACCTGATGGGGTCAACAAAAAGAAAATCACACCGTTGACCCTGAAGGTGAGTGTCCAGATTCATGAGAGTAGCCTAGTTGATTAATTGAAATTTTCAGCTTCAAATCACATTTTCTTTGAAGTTTTAATGAAGTTGTCAGATAAGCATCATTTATAAAACAAAAATAGCCTACAAATGTATAAAATATCCAATCAGTCTCTTAAATAAATGAGCTCATAATTCCATGCATAGTTATAAAGTTAGTTTTGCACTATAACAAATAAAAATGTAAACACTAAAACATAACATGCATTATGAAGAAACAATCATATTCATTCCATTATATTTACACTCTTAAAAATAAAGGTTCCAAATGGGATTTTTTCGCATATATCCTGATAGATGAATAATTTTTGGTTCCCTGAAGAACCTTTCAGTGATCATTTCTTCAGAAGAACTACGTTTTTCTTAGTGTGAAGATCTTTTTAATAATCTAAAGATCCATTTTCCACTATAAAGAACCATGAAAAGATTCCATGGATGTTAAAGGTTTTTGATGCAACCATCGATGCCAATAAAGAACCTTCTTTTGCCATCTTAATAGTTGAAATTATTTTCATCTTTCTTTTGGACTATTTCCATTTGTTAAGATAGGTATTCTACAGATTTTTCACTAAACGGTTATAAAAAGGTGAGTAATTTAGGCAAACAATACAGTAAAGTAAACTTAGTTACTTTAGCTTTGATGACACAATTTGTTGTTTATCAGTAGACCATTGAATGACTAGTTCATATAAAATCTTTAATAATCCTTCTATAAGAAAATGGTGTTTAAAGTACAGCATGTCACACTGTAGGACATGGCTTTCACTGCTTGACTTTCCTTCATGTATTTGTTTGTTTGTTTGTGATATTGTTTATTCAGTGTGTAATTTAAGATCATCTGCATGGATCCCTATAGTCTCCAGTGACATTCAGTAGAAATGCAATTAGAGTAGTTTACTGATAGGCTGGTGAAATGTTGGTTTTCTGTCGGTAAGAGGATTGCGCTAAAGCAGGTTAAAGCCAATCGAGCATTCTCAGCCTCTTAGATCTCCTGCGACAGGAAATTACGGAGAACTGATATGGCAAACGGAATGTGCATTCGAATGTATTTGATGCATTTCTATTTGAATAATAATAAAACAATGATCTCACATCGATTCCTTGTCTTTTTGTGCAGGAAGCATACGTGCAGAAGATGGTGAAAGTGTGCAATGATTCGGACCGCTGGAGTCTCATCTCTCTCTCCAACAACCGGGGCAAAAATGTAGAGCTCAAGTTCGTGGACTCTTTGCGCCGGCAGTTCGAGTTCAGTGTCGATTCTTTCCAGATTAAGCTAGACTCTCTGCTTCTTTTCTACGAGTGCTCCGAGAACCCAATGGCCAAAACGTTTCACCCCACCATCATCGGCGAGAGCGTGTACGGAGACTTCGCCGCCGCATTGGACCACTTGCGCAACAAGGTGATCTGCACGAGGAACCCCGAGGAGATCAGAGGAGGAGGCCTGCTGAAGTACTGCCATCTTCTGGTGAGAGGTTTTCGCGCCGCCTCCGAGTCAGAGATGAAGTCTCTCCAGCGCTACATGTGCTCCCGCTTCTTCATCGACTTCTCGGACATCAGCGAACAGCAGCGCAAGCTGGAGTCTTACCTCCAGAACCACTTTGTGGGCTTGGAGGACCGCAAGTACGATTACCTGACGACTCTGCATGGGGTGGTGAACGAGAGCACGGTGTGTCTGATGGGACACGAGCGACGGCAGGCCTTAGGGTTGATCGCCATGCTGGCGGTGCGTGTGCTGGCCGAGCAGAACGTCATACCCAACGTGGCCAATGTCACTTGCTATTACCAGCCTGCCCCTTATGTAGCAGACGATAACTTTAGCAATTATTACATTGCCCAAGTGCAACCGGTCTTTACCTGCCACCAGCAAACCTACTCCACGTGGCTGCCGTGCAACTGAGAGATGGTGAAAAAGATGAGCTGAATCATTGCATTGTCGTAAGGGAGATGAAGTTGTTTTCGCAACCGTCTCACTTCCCCAATGTGCACCGATGCTTGAGAGACATGAACCGGGCTCAGTGTAAAACAGCTCCAGTGGGTTTTTCGTTCATGCAGACTGGCGCTGTTTTCTGAAATAAGATGGCCATTGCTAACAGCAGTTTGGAGGGCAACTTCTGCTTAATTTGTGAGGCTTTAAACGTACTAACATGCGTTTCTGACCGGTTGACACTATCAAAAACATTTAATCTCAGTCATTAGATGCATCAAAAGGGAAGCACAAGGTGCCGTTGCACCCTTCAGTCCAAACAGAAACCGATGTATCGCAAAGAACCTTTCACAAAGACTCTCTGAACGAGGGGGAAAAGTCAAAAACCAAAGATTTTAAGATTGTATTTTTATACCCAGACTATCAAATGATGTGATAGCGCTGTCTATATTTGTACATGTGAATGCATTCAAAGTGCCTAATGTCAATGCAGTATACTGAGGTGAGCAAAGCAACCTCATAATCTCGAAAACACGACAAAGGGACTAAAAGCTTGTGAATGTACATGATGTGTCCTGATTTACAACCAATGCGAGTGTCATTTTTCTTTGCGGTCCTCTGCGTTATTTCTGAAGCAGTATGTCTTGTGATTGAACTCTTAATTTATTGTTTCTGAGCGGCATCCAGATAAGAAACGTGATGCTCTAGGTAGATGCAAAAAGGTGAGCGTTGAGGGCACATGCATGCATGGTAGAAAACAAAGAAAAGACTTGTTTCGCGCCAAGAGCGGAGTTCGTTTCCTAGCTTTCTAGAAGAAAGGTATTTGCAGAAGCAGCTTTGATGGTGGGACAGTATTTGCTGTAACATCCAAGCAGGGAATTCGACAGCTCTTGCTGAAGCGGTGGAACTAAAACAGGCTGTGTTCATGCGCTCCCTTCACAGCTGCTCTGAACGTGACCCCACATTCACCCCCTGTTAACAGAGTGTTAACCTGTGCTTGATTAATAGCGCTGCGGAAGGAAGTAGGCGGAGCGGTGGCATATATGTTTAGACTTGACTAAGACACTTGAGAGGAGAAGGAAGAGGAAAGCGAGAGTGTGAGAGAGAAGCGAGGACTCAGACGAGAGCGAGAGAGGGAGGGCTGGAGAGATGGGTTCAGCTGGTGAAGGGGTTTATCTCCCTCGACAAATGTATTTTAATCAATAGAGCTTGTTTCATTACTGTGAGCAATTTGGCTGAACAGACAAGTATTTAGCACAGATCATTGAATCCATCTTCAATGGAATGCAAACTTTGTAGTCGAGTTTCCATCATATAACGCTTAAGTGCTCGCATCAATCAAATGTTGCACTATTTGGCATTATCAAGATTAAATGAAGAGAAATAACTTGCATTTGTGATGCATAACATTTCTGAAAGAGATTTTAAAGGGGTCATATCATACTTTTTCACTGCCGTTTCACTTTTTTCCTTTCCAAAATAGTCTCGGTTTCGTTTTTCCCTTACCGTTTTTCCTGATCTTTAGATGTGTAGAACCTCATAGAAACCCCCGTCAAACCTTGTGCTTTGCTCGGCTCGTACACACAAGATTTTGGGTATTTTGGGCTTTTTCTTAATGGCACATTCTTTGCAAGTTTTGGCTCACACAGTAGACATCATTGGTGTGTAAATAATGTATTCATCTGTCTGTTGTCAGAAAGTTGTGGATGTTTAGTTTCAATAAATGTTGTTTTTGGACTGGGGAGCACGTTTTGATCCCAAAAAGTTATATAGTAGGCTATTCCCAAACGTATTTGTCTGCTGAATCCCTTTGACCTAAAATATTTATTTGAAGTATCCTTCAATGATATTAACAACAAAAATAACAACACATTTGAATGTTCACGGTTCTCTGATGTTGGGTTATTGTCAATGACGTGCAGGTAAACAAATCTTTTTAAAGTGCTTTATTTGTAAATTATTTTTATTTTATATTTTTATGATTACATTTTCATGAACTTGAGAACCTCATGCAGTTCCCACTATATATAATACATCAAAATATTTTCAATATCAATATCAAAGTAAAATTTATGACATGATATGACCCCTTTAAAAACATCAATGGATGCTTTTGTGAAGATTTTAAGATATGGTCATTAAAGTGATTGATATCAGTCAGTAGAATTTGCATTTAACATTTGATTTTAACCAATGGGGTCTGTGCTGATCAGGAGGGCCGTATGGTGCACCTGTGCATGTTCACACATCTCATCTCTTTTAGTTTTTTACACGTTTGCATCTCCACTTTGTGGTTCTCACTCGCCCTCCAGTTTGTCTTAACATTTTGACAGTATCCTGTGGATTTTGCTGGCAGCGGGATGTTTGACTCGCTCTGTGAAGTTTGGAGTTCCTTTCTTGCCATTCTTCGGATGATGCCAAACGCTTAGTGGTCAAATGTCTTATAAAAAAACATTTATTTTTAGGACAAACAAACTTTATGCTTGTTTTTCTATTTGTATCAGTGAATTTAATTGTCACTCTGCTTTGAATTCTTCGTTCAAGCTGCTAAATGTCATTTTTTAACTGCTTATTTTGTGTACATTTTTTGTGTTCAATTGTTTGAAGATTTGAAATGTTTTCTTCAATAAAAAAAAAAGAATTGCACCAATTGCAGAATGTCATTTTGTCACATTTAACTGTATATTGCACATTTTCTCAAGCAACACCGTCATTTCATTGTGCTCATGTATTTAAGTTGTCAGTTTACCCACCTTTGTTTAATATGTAAATCTAACCATTTCATGGACAATAATGTCAGAAAATCTGAACACCTCTCTGCTTTTGGACCAAGTTTTAAAGCATATAAAATATAAAGGTCTATCATCAAACTACACCAAGAGAGCTAGATAAATGTATTTATAATGGATTTGCATGCACCAAAACCCTTTGCCCCATAGATTGTGCCAAATCAACCAAAACTGCCTGGAAACTAGGAACTGTATTATGTATTTTTAAAAAATGTCACATGATTAAGTGACACTTGCAGCATCTAATGAAATTGCAAAACATAAAAGGTATGAGATGTGAGAAAAGAATTTAACATAAAAACCTAATATATACACTATATTCCCAAAAGTAATGGGACACAAATCATTGAATGCTGGTGTTCCAATCATGGCCACAGTTGTATACAATCCAGCACTAGGCATGCAGACTGCTTCTACAAACATCTGTGAAAGAATAGGTCACTCTCAGGAGCTCCGTGAATTCAAGCGTGGTACCGTGAATGGACCGTTCGTGAAATTTCCTCACTACTAAATATTCCATGGTCATCTGTTAGTGGTATTATAACAAAGTGAAAGCAACTGGGAACAACAGCAACTCAGCCACAAAGTGCTAGGCCACGTAAAATCACAGAGCGGGATCAGCACATGCTGTGGCTCACAGTGCGCAGAAGTCGCCAACTTTCTGCAGAGTCAATAGCTACACACCTCCAAACTTCGTGTGGCCTTCAGATTAGCTCAAGAACGGTGCGTAGAGAACTTAATGGAATGGGTTTCCATGGCCGAGCAGCTGCTTCCAAGCCTTACATCACCAAGTGCAATGCAAACCGTCGGATGCAGTGGTGTAAAGCACGCCGCCACTGGACTCTAGAGCAGTGGAGACGTGTTCTCTGGAGGGACCAATCACGCTTACCAGTCTGGCAATCCGATGGACGAGTAGGGAAGGCTTTCCACAAGGTTTAGGAGTGTGTTTATGGGAATTTTTATGGGAAGCGCATTTGTGAGGTCAGGCACTGATGTTGGACGAGAAGGCCTGGCTCGCAGTCTCTGCTCGAATTCATCCCAAAGCTGTTCTATCAGGTTGAGGTTAGGAATCTGTGCGGGCCAGTCAAGTCCTCCACACCAAACTCGCTCATCCATGTCTTTATGGACCTTGCTTTGCGCACTGGTGCACAGTCATGTTGGAACAGGAACATCCCCACACTGTTCCCACAAAGTTGGTAGCATGAAATTGTCCAAAATGTGTTGGTAACTGAAGCATTAAGAGTTCCTTTCACTGAAACTAAGGGGTCAAGCCCAACCCTTTACACCACTGCATCCCACGCTTTACACCACTGCATCCCACGCTTTACACCACTGCATCCCACGCTTTACACCACTGCATCCCACGCTTTACACCACTGCATCCCACGCTTTACACCACTGCATCCCACGCTTTACACCACTGCATCCCACACTTTACACCACTGCATCCCACACTTTACACCACAGCACCCCACGCTTTACACCACTGCATCCTACGCGTTACACCACTGCATCCCACACTTTACACCACTGCATCCTACGCTTTACACCACTGCATCCCACGCTTTACACCACTGCATCCTACGCTTTACACCACTGCATCCCACGCTTTACACCACTGCATCCTACGCTTTACACCACTGCATCCTACGCTTTACACCACTGCATCCTACGCTTTACACCACTGCATCCCACGCTTTACACCACTGCATCCTACGCTTTACACCACTGCATCCCACGCTTTACACCACTGCATCCCATGCTTTACACCACTGCATCCTACGCTTTACACCACTGCATCCTACGCTTTACACCACTGCATCCCACGCTTTACACCACTGCATCCCACACTTTACACCACTGCATCCCACGCTTTACACCACTGCATCCTACGCTTTACACCACTGCATCCTACGCTTTACACCACTGCATCCCACGCTTTACACCACTGCATCCTACGCTTTACACCACTGCATCCTACGCTTTACACCACTGCATCCCACGCTTTACACCACTGCATCCTACGCTTTACACCACTGCATCCCACGCTTTACACCACTGCATCCCACGCTTTACACCACAGCATCCCACGCTTTACACCACTGCATCCCACGCTTTACACCACTGCATCCCACGCTTTACACCACTGCATCCCACACTTTACACCACTGCATCCCACGCTTTACACCACTGCATCCCACGCTTTACACCACTGCATCCCACGCTTTACACCACTGCATCCCACGCTTTACACCACTGCATCCCACGCTTTACACCACTGCATCCAACGCTTTACACCACTGCATCCCACACTTTACATCACTGCATGCCTTGATTACACCACTGCATCCCACGCTTTACACCACTGCATCCCTTGATTACACCACTGCATCCCACGCTTTACACCACTGCATCCCACGCGTTACACCACTGCATCCCACGCTTTACACCACTGCATCCCACGCTTTACACCACTGCATCCCACACTTTACACCACTGCATCCCACGCGTTACACCACTGCATCCCACGCTTTACACCACTGCATCCCTTGATTACACCACTGCATCCCACGCTTTACACCACTGCATCCCTTGATTACACCACTGCATCCCACGCTTTACACCACTGCATCCCACGCGTTACACCACTGCATCCCACGCTTTACACCACTGCATCCCTTGATTACACCACTGCATCCCACGCTTTACACCACTGCATCCCACGCTTTACACCACTGCATCCCACGCTTTACACCACTGCATCCCTTGATTACACCACTGCATCCCACGCTTTACACCACTGTATCCCACGCTTTACACCACTGCATCCCACGCTTTACACCACTGCATCCCTTGATTACACCACTGCATCCCACGCTTTACACCACTGCATCCCACGCTTTACACCACTGTATCCCACGCTTTACACCACTGCATCCCTTGATTACACCACTGCATCCCACGCTTTACACCACTGCATCCCACGCTTTACACCACTGCATCCCACGCTTTACACCACTGCATCCCTTGATTACACCACTGCATCCCACGCTTTACACCACTGCATCCCACGCGTTACACCACTGCATCCCACGCTTTACACCACTGCATCCCTTGATTACACCACTGCATCCCACGCTTTACACCACTGCATCCCACGCTTTACACCACTGTATCCCACGCTTTACACCACTGCATCCCTTGATTACACCACTGCATCCCACGCTTTACACCACTGCATCCCACGCTTTACACCACTGCATCCCTTGATTACACCACTGCATCCCACGCTTTACACCACTGTATCCCACGCTTTACACCACTGCATCCCACGCTTTACACCACTGCATCCCACGCTTTACACCACTGCATCCCACGCTTTACACCACTGCATCCCACGCTTTACACCACTGCATCCCACGCTTTACACCACTGCATCCAACGCTTTACATCACTGCATCCCACGCTTTACACCACTGCATCCCACGCTTTACACCACTGCATCCCACGCTTTACACCACTGCATCCCTTGATTACACCACTGCATCCCATGCTTTACACCACTGCATCCCACGCTTTACACCACTGCATCCCACACTTTACACCACTGCATCCCACGCTTTACACCACATATTAAACCCTACGGATTAAGAATGGTATGCCATTAAAGTTTATGTGCATGTAAAGGCAGACATCCCAAAACTTTTGGCAATATAGTGTAAATTAGAGGTGGAGTTGATTAGTACATCCACCAATAGGGTCAATTTGGATTTCATATTGACACCAGACAATTGATAAGGTGATGGCCAATGTATCACCACTATATCAAACTACTGTATATGTTTCCAATAACTGTGGTATATACTGGGGATGTTGTATTGTGCTAACTACGCCCCTGTTGTCATAGGGAAGAATTTACTATAGGGACTCACGACGACCCTGATGAAAAAAGACAGCTAGAAAAACAGTAGTTCTCAGAACAGAGTTTTTTTTTTACCTCTGAATTATACGTTTTGAGCACAAACTGCAAACAGGTCAATCGAAAGGTCGTTTAGGGTGAACTGCGTCAGAAAGACCACAATAACTTTGTGACTTCCATTGCTTTTACAGCAGGTCAGGCATTCGACAGCAGCCACACTCAGTGAGCAATAAACATATATCTTAGTGAGATGACATTTGTGTAAAGCCACAGTCTGCTGGACATAGATATGACATCAGCAGTCACCCGGGGCAACCAGACCTTTAGACGGGTCAACCTTAAGTGCATGCAAAGAATAGAGCAGCTATCACTGAGTATTTCTACTTGATGTTCGATGAACAATTATTTTGTCAAATATGACGTCATAGCTTTTGTGTTCAGGCCACTAAAAACACAAGCCCTGCTCATTGCCTACATATATAGGCAGATGGTCACTTTATATAGGCAGAAACTCTCTCAATGGTCACTCGTTTTGGTGTAATTGTATTTGGTGAAATAGACCAGGTTCATTTGAGTTTTTTTATTTGCTATTTATACTAATTTAATTGGCTATCTTAATGGAAACAAACTGGAAAAAAATATATAGGCTCAGATTTAGGAGTATTTAGGAGTAAGTATTTGAGAATTGGGTATAAAATTTCCATCCATTTGGATTACACAGTTTTAACATAATTAAACTAATAAACTTAACGTGATGCATATTTGCATAAATGTATAAATGTATGAATATGGTTAAAATGTGGCTAGCTGCGGAATAAGCAATATTTAGTTAGTTAAAATGTATGATGCAGATACTGTTTTGTGATGCAAAATTGTATGATACTGACACTTCTGGCAGACCCAGGCTTGGTCTCCTCTGGTCTACTGAGAGACATGTTAAGGTACAAAAAAAAAAGATTAGCTCGACCTGTACATACCTGAGAGTATGGTGGTGTTTATTTACAAGTGCACTGAAAAAAACAATAATCCTCACTGTAAAAAAACAACAAAAACAAAATGTTGCTGCCTTACATTTTTTTAAGTACAATAAACTTGGATGTTTAAAGCCGGGTGCACACTGTGCAATTTATAATAGTTCTTTACGATTGTAGCTTGTCAGACTGTACGAACATGATCCTCGCTGTACGCCAATTGTCACAAAGACGCGTTAAAAATGGACCCACGCAAGACAACTTGTCTTGAGTTTTACATCCTCAATCAATGACACGTACGTTCACAGTGAGCTGCATTACACGCGGGATTGTGGCTACAAAGAAATTAACATTAATTTTGGTCACGGATTGTCTTGAAAACCGAAGACAATTTGACGGTCGTCATAGGAGAAGTCACACTGCAGGACTATGAGTCAAATATTCTGACACTGCCAGAATTTCGTCAGAGGTTAAATTTGATCGCAACGGTCATTAATCGGCTGTCAGTGAACATGTCAAACTAACTATCAAAGACTTAAGAATTTAGCCTAGGATCAGAGGATTCTTTTAGGATTTACAAAATTAGTCTCAGGCGGCCAAATCGCGTCCAAAGTCGCACAGTGTGCACCCGGCTTTTTGCAACTTAAATTACATTAAACTGACTTGAATGAGTTGAATCTTGTATAACTTATAAAAAAAACGGTTGAAAATTCCTTAGGACAGGCCTAGGACTGTGCCGGATCGCTTCCAGTTGTTGATCGCAGTTTGCCATTGCCCAGTTGGTATCCAAGGTTGTTGGTCTCACGCTTTGCCCAGTCACACTTTATGACATTTAAGGACAGTCCTGCTGCTCTGATCTTCTCCAGTGTCTGTCTCAGATGGTTCAGGTGGTCTGCCCTGTTGTGGCTGTAGAGGACCATGAATACATGTGGTCCAGTAGCCGCTGGAAGATGGCAGGTGCCCCTTGCAGACCAAAGGGTAGGACAGTAAACTGGTATAGTCCAACGGGTGGTTGGAGGTTTGGAGTTCGGAGGGGCACCTGCCAGGACCCCGTACACAGATCCGATGTCGTGATCTACTGGACCTGTCCACTCCTCTCTAACAGGTCTTCGATCTTTGGCATAGGGTATCAAACTTCGACTGGGCATTTAGCTTGTGGAAGAGGATGCAGACACGCAGCGATCCGTCCTTCTTTGGCACGATCACGACGAGCGGGCTACTCCATTCGCTTGTGGACGCTTCGATGACGCCCAACTCTTTCATCATCTCTATCTCTGCCTTCAAAGGGTTCAGTAGTCTTTCTGGGATATGTTAAAGGCACAATATGTAAGATTGTTGGATTAAAATATCCAAAAACCACTATAACAGTGTTATAATTTTTTTTGGCTTGTGTACTTACAGTATCCCAGATGTTTCCAAGAATGTTTAAATCCAAAGAAATAAGCAATTTTAACCAGGACACAGAACATCATACTCGCGTTACCCTCGATTTACGGTTTTATTTTGCAGAAACCATGGAAACACCAAAGACGCATTAATATATTATATGTTTTATTAGACAAGGGAACAACATACATTGGCGGAAAACGAATCATTGTTATACAGCTCAACACTGTTAGTCTTATTGTTTGAATCGCTTGGTTTCTTGATTTTTCGCCAGTACCATGTTTTTACAACAGATTTTTTAACATTTTGAACAGTCTTCACAACAAAAAGCAGAGCATTATGCCTGAATGCTCTCTGAGTAGGAACTGAGGTTTTGGATCAGAGCTCCAGACTTCTGATCTTCTTTAAGATCGTGAGCAGCCACGTGTGAGTCTTTAGAGAGAACACATGAAATCACACGCCATTTGATGAGTTTATTTTGGAAATCATAGCCCAGCAGAAACTCTGGTAGTCTTGGAGTGAGTTGAACTATCTCTTTGTTCTTGCTAGATCAGTAGGTATACAGAGTACCGTCAAAAACAGTCTCTCTGTCGCCTAATGCGTTTTCCAATCCTGGACTGGAGAGCTGCCGGCTATTCCATGGGACCTTTTTCCCTTTCGTTTCCGTGAGGCATTTTTTCCAGATGAAGAGGTTTATGGAATTGGAGAAACGCTGAAGGAAAGTGACATTGTTTCCCAGAGCAAAGCCCCCTTGCCTGTGTTAGTGCCGAGGAATTACCTCGATTTCCAACAGACTCGCTGCCTGCTGCCGACACCACATTAATTCATAATTCAGCCTTGTCATAACAAACTCGCTGAATGCATACAGAGGTGCGGGAAACACATTCTTAAAGCACATCTTTACTGTTATACACATATACAAATACACAGAAATCTCCTCTTTTGCTCACAAAGGCTGCATTTATTTAATAAAATTACAGTAAAAACAGTAATATTGTGAAATATTATTACAATTTAAAATAACAGTTTTCTATTGTAATATACTTTAAAATGTAATTTATTTCTGAAGGAAAAGCTGAATTTTCAGCATAATTACTCAATTATTATTAACAGTTGTGCTGCTTCATATTTTTGTGGAAACCATTATAAAAAATTGTTAGTAGGATTCTGCTGATTAGAAAGAATGAATGTTTATTTGAAACAGAAATCTTGTACTTATTTTATAGTTAGTATTTTAGCACAATGGATCTACTGACTTCAGTTTAGTATTTGATGTTGCCCAACAAGTTCAAAACGTACTTTTTGTTTTGTTTCACCCCAAATTTTAAAGTTATCATTATGAAAATGTTTTTTTTTTATTATAAAATTTTCAAACAAACTATTACACATATCATTTTAGAGTATTTCTGTGCATTTGAGGGTTACCAGCTTTAAATCAATGGCCTTTTTGCTTAGAAGTGACAATTTCAAGACAAATTATGTTTATTTAAATAGCAAATTTCATTCACAATGGTGTTTCAAAGTGCTCTACATACATTTTTACAAGAAAAAATAAATAAAGTCAATTTCTACATCATTCCATTCTCCAAAACGCTTGTTCTCTTTAGAAATTATTTAGGAAAAATAAAAATGAATGAAATAAAATGCTGAAATGAAGGAAATGTAAAGACAGATTGCAAAATAAATATGATAATGAAACAAAAAAGCAATTAAATGGACAAAAATTAACTGAAGTAAGCACCACATACACCTGCTATTAACATCTATTTAGTGTGATCTTGTCATAGTGGACGCCGTTAAAGAGTAACTAAACACTAAACCAACTTTTTTTAGTTAATGATCTGTAAGAATGGAGCTTCATAAATGATGTTCATTGATTCGAGTACTTTTTTTAACATTTGAGTATAAAGTGTTTTATTTTTCAAATATATGGTGTAAAAACGTCTGAGTGCTGCCCTCTTCAGGTTAAACGGAATCTCCTGAAGTAGGGGTACTCTCTGACGTAGGGTACTCTGTGACGCTACTCTGCCACGCCCCTGGCAGCCCATATAGTATAAAAGCATCTGGTTCCGTCAAAACCACTGTAGCGAGTCAGGAGTTGGAAATTGGAATTACGAGTATTGAAAACGATCAGGATAGCGTATTTTAGCATCTAGTTAGCATAGCATTTATATAGTTATTTAGATTATTTCGTGTAGCCTAGGTAGTTATTTAGCATAGTTGTTAGTGTTGTTAGAAGCATAGTTAGTTAGTAGCATAGTATTGCATCAGTTAGAATAGTGTAGATTTTTAGCATTAGTTGTGTCTGTGTTTAGTACAGTGGTTAGGCTGGTATAGGTGTAGTGTTTCCGGTAGCAACAGCACTGCTGGACTGCATAACTTTCCCCCAGACTTGGAAATTAGCGCCAGTGTTTACATGCACTTGTGTGCCAAACGCTGCTCTTCCTGCATGGACTCCACAACCGCCGGCGCGTTTTGCTGGATATTTTTTTTCACATAGCGGCAAAATATGCTTAACGGAGGTCAATAGTAATAATAATCCACTCAGATACTGGCCCCATTCTCTCTTGCGCGGCTGCTTCGCTAGCATCGTCGGATGCCGATCGCGATGCGGGAGTTAATGCGATGCGACACCGCAGTTTGAGCTCGCGGCTCGAATTGATATGGTTTTAGCTCTGTGTCCACAGACAATTCGTCCACTTCAGGGGAAGGTGGGGGAGAAAAGTCCTCGACTTCAAATGACCGCTCTGTTGCAAAGCTACTTTCGTCACTCCAGTCACTCTCTATCTTAGCGAGTCTGACAGCAGCTGTCAATCACTGCGTCACTGCGGGTCTGTCAATCACGCGCTCAGCCCCGCCCTCGGTTCGTCCGTTGGGGTCTGCCCACTTTTCCAGCATTTTTCAAATATTGCCAGTGGGTGGAGTCAGGCTCTGACCAGGGGTTTAGTTACCCTTTAAATGCCAGTGAAGACAGGGGGACCATATTGTTTTGTGATTGGATTATTCAAAGCACATTCAGATGTTGTCAAAATTGCATTGCAGTGTCATATAATCTGAGACTGATGATAATGCCAGGTAAAACACGACCCCTGGGCTGTAATTGCTTGATGACACAGCCAGGTAAGTAGATTTAGTTGTCAATTGCATAGTTATGATAAACAATGTTGAAGATTTCCATTATTTGGTCTAGTAGTATTGAACAGGAAAGGTCCAAGGATTGAACCCTGGTGGGCTCCAGTTTCAGCAGTTTCGTGTCAGACTGTTCCCGTCTCACACACAACATGAAAGGCATATGGGAGGCACATGGTTATAAATAAAAACTAACGTGGAATGTGGAAAGAAATGCTATGGATATAAGGAGAAATGAAGGTAAGATGAGCTTTTGAGAGAGGTGTGGTGCTGCTAGAAGACAAAGGATGTGTGTCTCAGGCCCGCTATAAGTGTCTTCTCATTGTTGTGCATGTAACTCTGACGTTCAGGGTTTTTAAACGGACCGGGTGGAGTCCAGAAGAGAGAGAGAAGGTGATCCCTCTGTCTGTGGGATTACACTCATTAGAGTTAGCAGGTTTGCATTTAGTCACTATCTGCTGCAGAGATAATCTCTCGTACATACAGGGCAATGGGAAAGTAGGGTAAACCCACAGACAGATGAGGCATGGAGCTGACGGAAAGCCACTGAGCTAATGGAATCTGTCATTAGGGCTCACGGGGACATATTTCATTTCTCAGACATTTGCTCTTTCGTAGAGCAAAAGAAAAATCTTTCATTTAAAGATGTAATAGAATAGGAAATGTTCTTGATATTTTAAGATACAACTCTATAAGAAAACATATCATAACTTTAAGGTCTCCCACCCAGAAAGTATATTTATAAAAATGGCTCATTCAGAACAGAAACCCTCGGATTTCTGACATCACACCCTGAAACATGATCACATGACTTCTAGTTCTTCAGAAACTCGGCCCACCCAGTGATGGTTAGGTGAAGTAATGCGGAGGAAGTAGAATAGACACTAGTATTGCAAAAGAGTCAAATGTGGTCAAGTGGGTCAAAGCTTGCGCTGTTCCTGTGTCTTTTCATTTTAGTCTGATTTGAACAGTTTGTGACCCAAAAACACACTGTACTACACAATAGATACACTCTAAAAAATGCTGTGTTGTTTCAACCCAATTTTGGGTTAAATATGGACAAACCCAAATGTTGGGTTAAAAATGTAATTGAAAAATTTAACCCAATGGCTGGGTTTGTCCATATTTTACCCCAAATTAGCATTTTTTAGAATGTAATAATAAAATGAATGAATGAATGATGGATGGATGGATGGATGGATGGATGGATGGATGGATGGATGGATGGATGGATGGATGGATGGATGATGATGATTATGAATGATAATGAATCAATGAATGTATGAACGATGCTGATGAATGATGATGATGATGATAATGAATGAATGAAAAAAAGACCAAATGAATGAGTGAATAAAAGTAAGGTACACTCTAAAAAATGCTGGGTTGTTTCAACCCAATTTTGGGTCAAATATGGACAAACCCAAACGTTGGGTTAAAAATGTAATTTAAAAATTTAACCCAACGGCTGGGTTAGTCCATATTTGACCCAAAATTGGGTTGAAACAACCCAGCATTTTTTAGAGTGTATTAAAGTACCTTATAGCACATCATTTATAATCTGTGATTCACTGTGGAAAGAGTGCTAGACAAATATGCACACACATGTAATACTTGCATTTAAGGGTCTGTTCAAATCACCAGCCCTAATTATGAGCATCAGTAAAATGATGCTTGTCTTAGCACTGGTGAGAACGAGAACGAGAATGAAACGCTTTTGTGGATTTGAAGTCTTCCTCTTTCCCTCTTTATCAACAGCCATCGATCAGACACGAGCGAAGCCCAGACAGCCGCCTGCTTTAATAAGGTCATTTCTGCATGTGGAGGAGGAACATGGTCCATCTCAGGCTCGGGGAGCTTTGCACAGAGACAACAGACACAGAGTGAGTCACTCCACTAAATGTCATCTAGGTTTATATCCGTGCTTGTATGTAGAGAAGAACTGAGTAGAGGAGTGGGGTTGGGTGTAACCAAATGTTTACAATAGGCGTATGTTGCATTTGCAATGAGCTTTAGACAGCACCATCGTAAACAAACATGACACAATCCTTCACACCTCGGTATCCACTAGAAGGCCCTTAGCAACAAAATACCCTGTTGAGGTCGGACCTGTCAGAATATCGTAGCGGATATTACTGTACAATCATAATTAATTAAAATGGCGATTAAACTCAAACAGTGCAAGCTAATGTAAACTATGATGTACTCAGGTTTTATTTACACTTAAAAGTTTTGAGATGTGAAACCATTTAAATTTACCTTATGAATTGAGAAAATGTAAATAAAACAAAAAAAATTCAATGAAGTGATCTGAATAAATTAATTTAGTGCTGAATATATGGATTGCAATTTACCAAAAATATTAAGGAAGATATCTTAAAAATATAATTTGTTAGTTAAATGCTGATTAAATGCTTTTATGAAATACACTGAAGTTAACCGTTGAATTTTCCAAATGTATATATATATATAGTTTGGTATAGTTTTATTGTAGTATTTTGACCCAATATTTAGATAGTTTTAAATGCTTTATTCATAGATGATTGCACTTAGTTCCCTCTAGGCCTGAAATATAGTATTTTGGAGGAAATTATTCTTCCTCTGGTACATTTTTGTATTTAAAAAAAAAAAAGTTATCTCAATTGTCTGTCAAATTGTGCACAATATACTGTGTTAATGAAGGAATTTTCCACATTGTCTTTTTCAAAGGGTGTTTTATCTGTATTTTGAATTACGCACATGAAAATGGATAATGTCCTGACAAGTACCATAATGTAGATCCAGCTAAACAAACTCTTTTCAAGCACACATCCACAAAGAAAAACACAATTAAAAGTGACAAATGAATGATTTGATTTGAGTTGATCATTTCCTACACATCTTGCCTGTCTCCAATGAATCTGCTTTTAAGCAAAAGGGAAACACCTGTAACAGTATCCACACTATTATAAGTGAGGAATCCCAGAGAATGACACATTCAATAGTTCTGCTAAACCCATCTGGGCTGGGAAAGAGGCAGCGAATGTTTATATGAGGTAGTAGTACAGAGAATCCTAAAAGGTCTTTTTTGTGTAAGTGAATATGTGCACAAAAAGAAGAACAAAAGTTTTAAGAATAAAACAAATGGGTTTTATGCCCAAGTTCAAATATTCTTCTTTCTAATGTTTCCATTATCTCCTTCCAAATATTTCTGCTTTTTCTACGGAAGATACGAAATGGTCCGTATCTTTAAACATATGTGACCCTGGGATCACAAAACCAGTCACGAGTCGCACGGGTATATTTGTGGCAATAGCCAACCATAAATTGTATGGGTAAAATTATAGATTTTTCTGTTATGCCAAACATTATTAGGATATTAAGTAAAGATCATGTTCCATGAAGATATTTTGTAAATTTCCTACCGTAAATATATAAAACATTTATTTTTGTGAGTGAATGCAGCACAATAGTGAACATACATGGACAACTTTAAAGGTGATTTTCTCAATGTTTTGATTTTTTTTGCACCCTCAGATTCCAGATGATCAAATAGTTGTATCTCGACCAAATATTGTCCTATCATAATAAACCATACATCAATGGACAGCTTTATTCAGCTTTCAGATTATGTATAAATCTCAATATATTTGCCTTACTTCCTTCCTATAATTTCTTACAAAAATAGTGATTGAAATAGTCTAATTAAGCTATTTTATTGTGCATTTGTGTGTTATTAGAGTTTTACAGCATTGACATGATAACGTCAATATTAAATATTAAGGTTCGGATAAGGGGGGTTTTCCCAGTGATGCCATTAAAGAACCATTTTTTGTTCCCAAAGAACATTTCAATTAATAATTCTTAAAAGAATAATTTTTAATAACTTTTTAATAATCTGAAGAACCTTTTTTTACTCTAAATTACCTTCTGTGCTGAAAGGTTCCATTGAGTTTTAAAGCTACACTGTGTAAGATTTTCTCCCATCTAGCGGTGAGATTGTATATGACAACTGAATATTACTTTCTAGCCCCTCCCATTCGAGGGCGTTTTAACTCCTACGGTGCCGTATTATTCCCATATTAACATGTTCCAGTTCGACTTCGTCCATGAGTGTTCCTTCAAGAGATGAGGTTACCTAGACGTCGCTCTAGCGTTATGCACAACCATGCTATAGTTAGCCAAGCAACTAAACTTCGGATTTACACAAATATGCTGAATAACCTGTCGAGAAGAAAGCAGGCAACTTCGGCGTCCCTTTAAAATCCTTGCTCCTCATGAGCTCTTTCCATCTTGGAAAAGCCACTCCAATATTGACTTTGGTCTTGTTGATTTGCCGGTCGCGTTGTCGTTTTAATTCTCTCTTCCGCTTGCTTGGTGACTCTGTCACATGTCCTCGAGAATAGGCGTGATCCTCAATCTTTAAATGTGCCGGCAGTCGTGAGTAATCTCCCCCTCGCATTCGTCACGGTGCTATCGAGTGTGAAAAAGTTTTTTTTAAGATGGAGGCGCAACATGGCCGCCGCCGTTCGAGCGACTCGCTCGTATGTATTATAAATAGCAGATTACGAGACTACTTGATAAGTTGGTGGAAGTAATTACACATGAATGAGCACATGTTATATTGAAAGAACAAAGTGTTTTTTACTAAGAATAAAAAATTACACAGTTTAGCTTTAAGGTTCTTAATGGAACCATCAATGCCAGTACAGAACCTTTATTTTGAAGAGTGTAAGAAGGCAGTTGCCTACAAAGTCAGTGGACCGCAATCAGATCACTTGTGTGGTAAATACATCATTGCACAGATGGAAATTACTAGTGGCATCAATAAACACTTGAGAAATAAAATGGACACAGGGTCCTTTTAATAACCGTTATTCGCTCACTTCCCGCAATGAATATAACAGTGTGAGACATACTTAAGGTGTGGAGTTAAAGACCCGAGACGATGAACAGACAGTCTCTACCTGAAGCTCAGAAGAGGAAGGTTGACTAATACAGATTACAAACTAATACTCAGTTGAAGATGTAGAGCGCCACCAGCAGGAGACTCTGAGTCACGCCCAACCCTGCAGCAAAGCTCATTTAGATGCAAAATTACAACTAATAAATTACTTAAAATACTGACTTTTGGTGAGATTTTTGTATTTTATGAGAGGAAACAAATCAATGAGTAATACAAGAGACATAAAACTACTAATCTATGTATGAAGTCACTTGAGTCAGTTATGAGGTTCGCCATGCAATTAGCCAATTACACTGTATCACGCAAAATTGAGGATGCTTTAATCATGTAAAAGGTGAATTAACGCTTGATCATTGACTGTGTATCATACAGACACAGCTAAAGGACTTCATTTATAATGGTGACCTTGACCTGCAGTTAGAAATACATCAGTTGCATTTTCTATGAACATACATAATCACATATTGGATAACTAAAAAATGAAACACTTTTGTTATTTTAATTCAAATAAACATTAACCGAAATACATAAAATATAAAAAATGCATGTGCTAAAATAAATAATAAATAAAACTCAAATAAAATGAATGAAAATTAATAAGACATTTAAAAACACATAGAAATTACAATAATTTTAATTAAAAAACTATAATGGTACCTTAATGATACTAAAATACAAAACATATATGCTACTATACATGCACAAATCAAACATATACAGTAGAGAAGCTAATTGTAGAAATTAAATGAATATTTGACAAGACTGTAGATAATGTGCAAAAGTTTGTTTTGCTATACTTGTGAGGACTCTCCATAGGCTTAATGGTTTTTATACCGTACAAACTGTATATTCTGTCCCCTTACACTGCCCCTATCCCTAAACCATCACAGGAAACATTCTGCATTTTTACATTTTGAATAAAACATTGTTTTTTAAGCTATTTGAATTATGAGGACTCATGAAATGTCCTCATAAACCACATTTAAGTTGTCATACAAATTTGTGTCCTCATAAATCACATTAACAAGAGAACACACACACACGCACGCACGCACACAGTATATTTGATATCCCTGTATTATTTTGACACCACACACACACACACACACACACACACACACACACACACACACACACACACACACACACACACACACACACACACACACACACACACACACACACACACACACACACACACACACACACACACACACACACACACACACATACTGACACACACACAGTATTAATATCCCTTTATTATTTTGACACCACCATGGCCAAACAATGCATTAAACATGCACGCAACTTGCTAAAAAAAAAAACGTAAACAGTTTGTTAACAGTTCGGGAGGGTTGATTTGAGCTGGCTTATATCATGTTTTATTATAGGAAACAGATGTTACATAAAAGCTTTCCCTGGCAAATCCTCTACTTCCACACCTCCGACTATATCATATTTCTTTTACTTTCCTGACTGTGGAATTAAATACAGTTTCTCAGTTCCACTTGTACCACTGACTTGGAAGCTGTTTATGTTAAATTCACAGTATTTTAATTTAATATTCAGTATGAAGAGCCTGGAGGCACTATTTGTGGACTGGATGTTTGAGAAGCACTATTTGTTCAGCAGACTTTGCATCACTGTTAAACGCTTGACTGTCAGTTTTGTCGACATAGCTGTTTCTGTGGAGCTTCGTAATTGATTGTTTGACAGCTGTTTTGTTTTTTTGTTCCCCTCCCAAACTGAGAAACCAGCATGTAATTCCTCACACAGGACCAGCTGGAGTGGTTTACAAATAAAACTCCAACCCAGATAAAAAGTCTCTATACGCCAACACATCAGCTCCGCAGATCTCCAGCTCAGATTCACATAGACAGATTCAAACAGACATTTCTAGGTGATCTATAAAAATGTACAGTGCAATTAACATTTATATGAGGGCAGTTCCTCAATTAGTGAACATTTCGGTCTACCATGATTATTCAAAAAGTTAAAAAAATGCTTATAATTTTTTTTTATTCATTATAATACCTGGCAACACATTGCAATAAGGTTGTATTTGTTCAAATTAGAAGTAAACACAAACTAACAATGAAATTACTTTTAATTTATTAAACTTAGCTAGTGTTAACTTCATTCATCGATACATTAATAATATCAAAAGTTGTATCTGTTGATATTATTCAATGGGCCTGGGATAACATGAGCAAACAATGAACAGTTTTAGTATGGGCAGCGGCTATTTGCACAAAGTGAAAATTAAGATTCTATTTACACTATGTAAAAATGGCAGTATTTTCTTTGCAATAAATGTAAATAGTTAGATATGTGTAAATAGCCATTGCCAACAAGGCGGGCTATTTGCACTTAGTAAATAGACACTCCTTTTAGGGATTTTAGTATCTAAAGTTAACAAAGATTAATTATAACAAATGAATTGCTCATTGTTTTTGTTAGTTAAGTAACGTTAATTAATGGGACCTTATTGTAAAGTGTTACCCATTGTTAAAATCAAAAGTGTATTTGTTAACATAAGTTAATGCACTGTGAACTAACATGAACAATCAATGAACGACTGTATTTTTATTAACTTAATAAAGATGAATAAATAATGTAACAAATGTTTTGTTAATTGTTAGTTCATGCATAAACTACTTAGCTAATAAAACCTTGTATGTGTTACCATTCAGTTTTTTCTAAAAAAAAGTTACTATTTCATTATGATGCAAATAATTAATAATAATTAATGTTAATTAATAGTTAATGTCCTTATATCAATGTAAAGCTGCTTTGAAAGAATCTATATTGTTAAAAGTGCTATATAAATGAAGATGACTTGACTTTATTGACTTAAGGGAATGAGGCAAAGATGGGGCAACATTGATGGGAGTGAGGACTAAGGCGCAGAGCCAGAGGGAAGGAGGAACCCGGTGAAGCCGAAGGGGTGGAAGGCTGAAACACAGTCTGAAGCCCAGAAATCTGCTGCAAAACCAGGATGATGAGAGTCATGATGAGACTACGGTGGATCTGAGGGAGCGCAGAACCAAGGCAGAGAGGATGGCCTAACAGGCCGAGGTGGAGTCACGGGATCCATCTCACAGAGCGGAGCTGGTGGAGAGGAGACCCGGAGCCAGAGAGCTGGAGGGAGTCAGCGGAGCAGATGAGTCCTGGTGCTAGACGGAGGATCGAGTGGGCAAGGGAGCTGAGAGGCACAGGCGGAGCAGGTTAATACAGTGGACTAGATGGAGCCACTGGTGATGATGGGGACAGCGGTGTGGGCAGGTGACAGGATGGGACTGGATCATCTAATGAGTTCCTTGGAGCGAGTTCAGAGGTTGGGACAAGGGTGGGAGCAGGCTCTGTAGTGAGATGGATGTGCCAGCACTCCTCGACTGTCTAAGTCAGTGGTCTCAAACTCAATTCCTGGAGGGCCACAGCAGTTTTGCTACAACCCTAATCAAACACACCTGATCCAGCTAATCAAGGTCTTCAGGATTACTAGAAACTTCCAAGCAGGTGTGAGTTGGAGCTGGTTTGATCTAAACTGTGCAGAGCTGTGGCATCCAGGAATTGAGTTTGAGACCACTGGTCCAAGTAGAGGACTGCCCCCATGGCACAGACTCCAGGAGCGTGGTGTTAGGCTCTGGCTGAGATGGTTTCTGGCTTCAAATCCAGGACGGACGTGTTGGCATGCTCTGTCTCCATGGTTGGAGTCGGCATATGGTACATGGCGGGCTTTGACTCAGACTCTGTTTCCGAGGTGGGCTTGTGCGTCGAGATCAGGTCCGCGGTGGAAGATCTCTCATGTCTAGGACACTCCGAGCTCGGACGATAAGTCCTGTCTAGAGCGGGCAGAGAGATGGTGGCTGGAGATGGATAATGTTCCAGGGAGTCAGAGATGGTGTTGTTGTCTTCGACGACTCCCACAGTGGGGGAGAATCCACACCACAGAATGTAATCCACAAACGTGTTGAAGGTGCAATGATCCTCCCCCAAAGCAGTATGTGGCCAAGGAAGTCGTCTATCCCACTCCAGAAGAGACGTTTGAGCACCTCACCATCCCAGCATGCATCGTTGCCTCCAAGGACAATCTGTCACGTAAATGGCGGTAGTGATCAGATGCATGACGCAGAGTAAATAATAAAGATAATTTCAATTAACACAGAGAATATACACAAGAGAATACACAGAGAATTGCCACCAACCACATAAAATAAAGACGTGAACTCTCAAACTCATTGATTAAAATTAAGATATAATTAATACAAAACGAAATTCACTTTAAAGAAAGGCTTTCTACAAAAACAAACTTAATGAAGTGGTCAAAATCATGTCTGCCCACTCCATTTGTCTCCCGATCTTACTCATGCTTTTAACTTTTTCAACATAGATTAAATTAAAAATGTTTTTTATTTTATTTAAACTTAAATATGAAACTAAATCATTTTCTTTAATGAGTAAGCTACAACACGTAGGCCTATTAGCCTACAGTACAGAGAAATTGAATGTCGGTGTTCAAAACTATCTGCTTGCCTTAGCTCGATCCAAAACACTAAGCTTGTAATAATGTTTTTAATTCCAGTGGTACTGGACTTTGGAGTGGCTACAGAAAAAAAAGATAAATATAATACATATCTGAAGGGCATTAAATGTAGTCACTCGATGATGTTGTTAACATGAACAATTTGAGAACAAATTATATTTTGCACGGTTTGACGTGATACGATAAGCGATCGTTAGATTTAAATTAGCGCGGTTTACTGCAATTCTTTTTTCCCTTAGTTGGTCAGAACTAGAACAAAAGTGGATGTTACTGGTTCAGATTACATTTTCCGGTGAAAACTCATATGTTGGTCATACTTCCAAAAAGTAGAATCTGTGATTGCGAATGCCAGTATCCACACCGGCACAGTGACTGCACATTCTCCTCAAAACATTGGATTCATCCGCGCTGTGCCGTGTCGAGGCACAACCCACATAAAGTTGATAATTCCGCAAATAACTGCAAGTGACAAAGAGGGAAAAACTGCGGACTGCAGCTTTAAGTACATTAAAAATCATGTACTTTTGTACTTTTACTCAATTTTCTTTAAGAAGGAGTACTTAATTCTGGAGTCATATTTTCTTTAGGGTATCTGCACTTACTCAAGTAGCCTACTTGATTTGTGTTCTTCATGCACCACTACTCATTAAATCATTTGGGAACGTTGTCAGTTTTTCTTTTCTTAAAAGATGAATCTTACATGGATGTCATATAAAGATATGGTAGCTTTTAAAAGTTTAGCTACATCTCTAACAGACCTGTAGAGTGGTAGTTCTCAAATGTTTGTAGGTGCTTCAACAGTAAAAACAAATTGTTTTGTGGAGAGCTAAGAAGTTGGACCAAACCTTCATTTACACGGTTGCATAACTGAAATGAGACAACAGAGACTAATCACTAAATAACTTTAACACAACCAGTTTATTCATTGCATGAGTTATGAGTTGATTAATGAGTCAATTCATAGTGTTGATGCTTTTTGTAAACTGTTCTAGTTGTTTTCATCTGTGTACCATAGTTTGAGACCCACTGCTCTATGCTGCTACGCTTAGTTTCAGTTACACAGCTTGTAGGCTTATAAAACTTCACTACGGCTCTTCTGTGTGTAATTCTCCATGTGCTCCTGGGCAAATCTCAGCCATCTCCGTCTGGATAGGACTTCCAGCTATACTTATCTCATGTCCATAGAAGCAATTATCACCTGCCATCATTACTAGGCGGCAATCCTCAACACAGATGCCCACAGCTGTGAAAAGGTGAATAAATCTCAGTGAGTGACAAATGCTCGGGATGACAGTTTTTTTTTTTTTTACCTTTATTTAACCAGATTATCTCGTTGAGATTTAAAACCTCTTTTTCAAGAGAGACCTGGCCAAAATGGCAGCATATTAACAGTGCGTAGTTACAAATACGAACACCAAGCATACGCACAACAACATCAGACTACTTAAAAGTACAATTTATATCTACCATAGGTTTAAACGATTTAGTTATTTTAAAAACAATGACAACAATTTATGGCATTCATTTCCAAAACTTTCATGCGTTGTTTAAATTCACCAAAAGAAATCAAAATTCGCAATTGCAAATCAGTCTGCAAAGTGTCCCAGGTGGCTGGGGCTGCATAACT